>SZWC01023286.1:3627-21534 GCA_023375785.1 Penium margaritaceum | reverse complement strand
TTCCTTCCTACTAGAAGAAAGCTGAGGAATCTAGGAAGGGGCAGAAGCTTCTAGAGGAAGGAAGGGATGCCTTCCTAGGTGGGAAAAGGACAGCCTACCAAGGGCCACTCTAGAAGCTATAGAATCTGCTAGGAAGCTTCAAATCTGGCATGCTTTGGTGTTCTGGAAAGCTTAGATCAGTGGCTGTAAAAATCTAGTGAGCCTTGATCAATATTTTATTTCCATTTGATCGAGGCCAAAACTATTGCCACACTCTTTGACCAGTTTTATGCCATCCTTGGAACCAGTTGCTTCCACAGTTTCAGTCTCTCCAAAAACAGTTGGTGGTGTGAACCAGCCACTGCTAGGGACCTTCTATGGTGTACACTCTCCCTCAGGCCAACAGATGGAGCAGGGAACATGGGAACTCAGAGAAAACCACCGCATGCAGGACCTGTGGGGGTGAAGTGGGTTTTTTGAATCAAGACCACGACTGAGGGGAGCATCGACAAGTTCAAAGCACGACTTGTTGCAAAAGACTTCACACAGGTGGAAGGCAAGGAGTTCTTTGAAACTTATGTGCTTGTAAGCCGCTACATGAGAGCACAAATCATGATTGCCATCGCAGCAGTTAAGGATTACGTTACGTAGCAACTCGATGTCAAGAACGCCTTCTTACACAGAGAGATGGACACCAAAGTGTTCATGAAGTAGCCAGAGGAATGCGAGGATGGCAGTGGACATGTGTGCAAGCTGGTCAAGAGCCTCTATGGCTTGAAGCAGAGTCCACTTCTTTGGTAATGAAAGCTACAAGCAATTCTCCAGAACCTCAACTTCCAACCCTCGGCCTACGAGGACTGCCTCTTCCTTCACCTTAATGCTCCAGAAACTCGGCCAGATTGTTATGCACTGGTGTACATTGACGACATCCTCATCATGTGCCCGTCCGCAAAGTTCATCCAAGCAACTGCTACTACAATGGCAAAAGAGGTGAAAATCACACTCATGCCTAAATTCGAATTTTATCTCCGCATGAATGTCAAGTGCAATCACGACTTGCACACTATTCCTTACTGTTTCAGGCAGTGTTGCTCTCCCCACCTCGAACCACGGCACATCGATGTACATGGGCTATGGGCTAGCACTACAGCAAACAACAAGGACTAAGGAGAGTAAGACAAGTTAGAGAAGCAGCATTTGATTATGAAATCAGCAACATTTGAGTCTAAAATGATGAATGCTATTGAAAATGCAGGGACACTAGCATAAGCAGCAAAGTTATCCCTCCTATCCCTCCCCCCTCCCCCCTCGTTGCTGGATGACCCATCTAACTGATTTTATCAATCCAACCCCTCCCCCCCCCCAAATTGCTGAATGACCCATCTAACGCCCGGCTGCCTTTCGCTTCCCCAGCTTCCCAGCTGCATTGTTGCTGCTGCCTTTCTCTCCCCCCTGCCTCAGTAGCCTTCGTCACACTTGCACTATTGCATCCCTTCTTCTTCTTAGCAGCATTGCCGCCTGCGCCGCCACCTGTTGCCCGGGTCCTGCCCTGTGCAGTACCTGGACTAAGTGTGGCATCCTCCTCCACATCGTTAGCTATGGTTGCAGCCCGTCTCCTGTCGAATGAAGCATCTGGAATTAGTGTGGCATCCTCCTCCTCATTCAGCTCAGTAACCCCCTCAGCATCTTCGTCTGATTCAGCATCTGCATTGGTGTCTTGGACTGCTGGAGCAGCAGCAGGAGCAGCAACCACATCATGTGGTCCTCCTGCACCCTTCTCATCCCCACTGAAGGCCTCCACATCCTCTCTGGTCCTCATGAGTGCGGCAAAGGATGGACCACCATCACCAGAATGTTGCTGCTCCTCCTGCTGCTACTGCCCCTACTCTCCTTCCTCATCCTCACCCTCCACATACACCTCTTCTTCTTCCTCCATCTCCTCCTCACTCTCCTTCTCTCCCTTGCCCTCTCCTTCATGCTCTTTCTCCATTTCCTCCACAAGTGCACCATCTTCCTCGTTGTCAGATTCATCAGGCTTCATCCAATCCTTGCTGCAACGTGCCTTGCTGCCCTTGTAGTGCTTCCGGTGTCTCACATTCACACAAACAAGCTGCTCCAGGGTCCGGACGTGGAGGCGGTTCCGGCTGGCGGTGTGGATGAGTTCATGGATGGAGAAGATGCGCTCGCAGTTAGAGCTTGCGCACGGCTGCGAGAGTAGTTTGATGGCCAGAGCACGAAATACCGGCGTGTAGGTAAGGTGAAAAGACGCCCACTCGTATGGCGCCAGCTCCTTGCCCACCACACGAGCCACTACTGCACGCGCCTTATTACTCAGGCGCTTGGTGGTGATCGGGATGACTTCAACAGTCACGCGGCCGAGCTGAAATGCCTCCAGCTTGTTCTGTAGCTCACTATGCTTCGGGGCCGGCACCAGCGCCTCTGCCACCTGCGACCATGCCTGCGCCATCTTCACATCCCCACCCAATTCATTCCCGAAATGGATGGGGTGCACATGGCGGGCAGCTCCATAGAGGGGGCAATTCATGTCTTTTCTCCAATGGTACTTGAGGCACTCCATAGCCTGCTTAACATGAGCAACAGCCACACGTGCAGGTTTGCGGCCACATGGTTTGGCCAGGGCTTTGAGTCGCGCAGTGTAGTCAAAAAGGCCCTCGTAGATCTTGCCACTGGTGTCCCCTGGCTGGTCTGCAATACGCAGGCATGCCACAAGCGGAGAAAGGAGGTCGCGGAACTGTCGGATCTGCAGCCAAAAGACACGCCTGTGCATGATTTTGCGGACCTCCTTGCGGGCCTTGAACGTGCCGTCTCGTTGAGAGCCCATCGCATTCTAGCAGTCTGCATGGACAAGTTTGAACAGAAAAGGTCGCATATTAATGAGCCTCTGCAAAGAGTCATGCACAGAGGCAAAGCGGGTGTTGCAGCGTGCAATGAGGACGCGGCCGCCAGTCTGCTGCTTCAACCACATCCTCGGCATGTCGTTGTTCCTGAAGAAGTTCATCACCTTCTCAGCACGGCTCAGCACCAAAGCACCCCACTCCCCTTTGGCCAAATCCTTCATGACAAGGTCCAAGTTGTGGGCGCAGCAGCCCTGCCACAGGACCCCTGGGTACCTGGCCTTCAGATCCTCGAATGCCCGCTTGTTGACGGCGGTGTTGTCACAAACCACGGACACCACATGCTGCACCCCGACTTCTCGTATCACCTGTTTGATCATTCCAGCAACGTGGTCGGCGTTTTGGATGCAGCCACTTGGATCCCTGCTGAACACGTGGCAGCTGTCTTTTGCATTCACGGCCATTGCATTATTATCTTCGCTTTTTTCAGACCCTCTTTTTAAACTCATATGACATATACCTCACATATTCATGCAATGTGTGCTGCAGAATACGAAACACAGCGGATCATTGTCAAATAGACTAAAGATTGAAGGTGAAACATGTGCCACATCATGTGTGTGAAGCTGCCACATTGCCGTCCTATGTGGTGCCCACCACATTGGCAGCCATGGGTCCATCCGGATCCCTTCTAGTGCGCAGGACTACGACCACTTCGGGCGGTGTTGGACCAGGTACATGTGTTGTTTTTTCATGACATTTTATACCTCAATTACAGGGTATGTTCGTATTTTCCACACCCTCTCTTTCAACTCATATAACAGATACCTCATATACTCAGACAATGTGGTACACCATGTATTCATTCCATATGTTTCGAACCACATTTGCATGCTTTCCTTTCACATCGCGAGCATGAGAAGCAGAAATCCTGGTCTTCCACCATTCAATGACAGAATGAACCGAAGGTTCGGATGACGTTAGCAAGACCACTTCATGCAGAGAGCACATTACACGAAAGGACCAGGTTTGTCATTCACTATCCATCGCTGCACTGGTGGGGTTAGAGTGGTGATCCACCCAATGATGTCGCACATGGGGCACAAGCGCACCGTACTGCCAGAAGCCTGTGCACAAACAGGATTAATGACCGTCCCGTTGTCAAGGTCTTCAACAGCATCATAGAAGATTTTGGAGTGTATTCCGAAAGAGCACCCCTGTGAAAGGGTTCAGGGCACGTGCTGTAGTACAGCCTGACCTGTAAACATCTCCATTCCGTGTGCAACCTCGACATTGAATAACATGTGCCAGCTCCACACAAAAATGAAGTCACCATAGGTAATGCAGTTTGGAAAAGCGTGCACTCCATGGACAAAGACTAGAAATATTGGAGAGAAGTACAAATGACTTTCATCCCTGCTTTTATACATTGCAAGGAAGCATGAGCCACGGTAGTCACACTAAATGAAATGACATGTCTTCCTTGGTACTCTAATGCAACAAGTTTAGCTTCACGCATAAGTGCACTTCCATTTTCACCATTGCAAGAACATGGACTGGGGTAGGTTATTCAAAGCAAATATGGGAACATGGTTGACAGGAACCACAGGACAAGGAATCGCAGCCACGCCTAACACAAGCACACTACTATGTTCTACATAGACTCTGGCCGCCCACTACCCATGTGGAGCACACCGTGAGCCCAGGGGTTGTACTTGCTTCCAAACTTGGTCGTGCGGTGATGGAATACTCCGATCTACGCCTGCACAGTGACATAAAAATGTTGTTAAGAAATGGATGTTGGTGTGTCCATGAAGTAAACATTTGTACAAAAAAATACACACAATACTATTGGAAACTCTCACCTTAAATCCCAAGTGTATCCATACCTCTTATTTTGTGGCCTCGAGTATGTTCATCTGCCTCATCATCCGCGTCATCTTCTTTCGCCACTTCTCCTGCGTCACCCTCTCCATGTTCCTCCAGTCCACCATGCTCCTCCATCACCCTGGCACCTTCAGCGTCGTGCTCTTCCTGTATCAGCAATCCGGTCTCCGGCTCCGCTGCATACCCTAGGGAGTCCTCATTGCCACTGTCAGACACGTTGTCCTCCAAGTCATCCGCGGCTGCCTCACCAACCTCGTCGTCCGTCGAGGACTCCTTGGGTTCTGCCTCAGGGTCGCAGTTCGACGCCTCACTGTTGTCCGTTGCTGCCCCTTCTTCTCGCCTTGCCCCTTGATCTGTCTTAGCTCAAGCAGGTCCTCCTTCTGCTGCTGCCTCTCATTCTACTCTCAGTCCAGCTGCTGCTTCGTGAGGCCGAGGTGTAGCAGGGTTTGGACACCTCTTCTTTGTGTACCCCTTACGGCCACACTTCGGGCAGATGAAGTTCCGTTTTGAGAGCGGCGCACGCTCCATGCGGGCACTCCTCGGACGACGACGGCCACGCCGCGGACCTGGTTTTCCCCAAGCAAGCGGCGCAGGTTGGTTCAGTCCGGCAGAGGAGAGTGAGGGTATAGGGTTGCCATAGGTGAGGCTCCAATACTACACCATCTGTGCGCGGCTCACATGCGTAGTCGGGTCCTGGCCCACCTCCATCATGAGCACACACGCATGCTAGCATGGCTGGCCAAATTCACGCCACCGACAACACTAAAAGCTCCCCATGGCAAGGTCCACAAGCCTCCGTACGTTTGTTGGGCCACAAACCACTGTCGACGATGGACCCTCGATGATGACGTCATAGTCACGTGCAACTGCTGAGCTATGAATCAGGCGTCTCGCCGGAGCCGGGGCAAGAGTCTCGTTGCACATGGCCATCTGCTCGCGGCACTGCGCCATGATGCCCTGCACAAAGTAGTACACTTGCAGGAAGCAGTAGAAGGGGTAGAGTTTGTGGAGGCTCCTCAGACGGGCGTTGAGCGACTCTGAAGCGTTGCTGGTGATGTGCCCCTCCCCGAGGCACAGGGAACATGTAGGAGGTCCATTTCTGAAGAGGTATGCCTCCCTGTCCGTCCTGGCCTGGGATGAGATAGTCCGCGGCACGTTTGCTCATTCGCTATAGGTGACGTGCTGCCCAGTGAAATTGGTCGTGGTTCAGTGCCTGTGCACACTTCCAGGTCCAGTAGGCCGCCTTCTTCCTGAACTTCTCCTACACATTTTGGCGGAGATGCCAGGCAAAATAGGTGTGAATAGCGCCAGGCAAATGTCTTACCAGGGCCTTCGCGAGGCTAGCTTCTCTATCAGACACAATTACCACACCTGTAGTACAAGCGCTAGGGTAAGTTGTTGCCAAATTCTCGCAAAACCACATTGAAGTCTCCTCGTTCTCACTGAACACTAGAGCAAAGGCCATCGGGTATGCGTGGTCGTTTGCGTAAAAGAATTGCGCGACCAGCATGACATGCTTGTGGCCGTTCTTCAGGAATGTGCCATCCATTGTGATGATCATCCGGCTGTAGTCCCAACCAAGGCGGGTGGCGCCAGGCGCCACAAAGGCCCACTTGAATTTGTTATGTGCATCCTACTCCGCAACAGCATACGTAGCCGGATCAATGCATTTCATCTGCAAGTACACATGAGCAATTTACAAGACCTTCAAAGAGGGAAGTGAAAAGGCATGACAACAACAGTTTCACATACGTGGCGGGACATACCTCCTGACACAGCGCTGGAAACATAGCCCATGATTTTGCCTTGGCGCCCATGTGGTAGGCCTGAGCCATAGTTCTTGCACGGTACGGCGTACTGTTGACCACTTGAATACCCGCGGCTTCCTTGATGATGGCTCTGAGTGTGGCTGAAGGTGTTGCCGGATCCCGCGCCATTTGCTACAATATGTGCCTTGCAATCCACCTTGTGGTTCGGGCAGGGCTCCCACGACTAGTAGTCGGCGTGCAGTAGTGGCCTTCTCTAACATGGGACAGCTTCACCGCCCCCAGCTTCGAAGAGACAACTGCGCGTAAGTGCCATGCACAACCATGTCTGACAGCCTCCACGCATTGTATGTTGACCCGTCTAGGCTCGCTGAGCACCCACTGCAGCCCAAAGCGGTTGGCTACCGTGTAGTCTTCGATGGCCGCCCTGCAGGTAGCCATGTTGAGGAATTTTTTGCCCTCCATAAGGTCGTCACCATCTGCCTTTATTTCCTTCATCGTAGAATCGGGGGAGCTATCTGACATTGCTTCAAAAAGGAGAGGACAGTTTGTGAAGCATGCCCACCCTGAAGTTAGTGGACCGGCATGAAAGTCAAAGACGTAGTCTTCACAAGTATGACAAACGCACAATGGCAGGACCGTTATATTGTGACAGCATGACAGTCAAAGAAGTACAAAACGGGACACACAAATTATCAGTGGAGCCACTAGGACGTAGAACACGGTGCCTTGCCCAACACTGGGTGTATGGTGGAGCCTTGCTCTGCTTCGTGGAGCATGGCTCCATGCGAAACAACCGCATGGTCTCCGCATGTTTTGCTTCCAAACGTCTTTCCCTGTCCTCATAATCCCAATCTCTGTTCAGCCAGAAGAAGAGTTCTTCCTCGGCACTTGATTCACGATAGAAAACATGGCGTGCCGGACTCTAAGGTTGAGCTGGAGGAGGTGCTGGAGGAACACCATGGTCGGCAGGGCCATAGGTGCATTACTGAGGTGGTGGTGCAACGGGTCGTGTCGCAGGTTGGGCAGCGGGTGGAGCAGCGGGTCGTGCCACAGGTCAGGCAGCGGGGGGTGCAGCGAGTTGTGCCGCAAGTCGGGCAGCGGGAGGTGTAGCGGGTAGTGCCGCATGTCGGGTAGCAGGTGGTGTAGCGGGTCGTGCAACGGGATGTGCAGCGGTTGCTACAGCTGGGTGTCCAGTAGGTGGTATAGCGCGTGGTGCAGTGGGTGGTACAGCGGGTATTGCAGCGGGTGGGTCAGCGGGTGGTGCAGCGCGAGCTGTAGCGGGTCGTGCTGCGGCTGGTGCCGCTGCTCTTCCAGTGCGTGGTGCCGCAAGACGAGCTGTGGGTGCTGCAACGGGCTGCGGGTCTGCGGGTAGTGCACCTAGTGGGGCCACACCCACGACAGTGGAGCACCACCCCGCAACCGTCGGTGGGTTCGGCCGTCCAAAGTTGCGCCGCCTTGGGTCTGAAGGGCCACACACAGCTGTGGCGCTTGTTGCCGACGAGGGCGCATGATGGGGAGGTAGCGGCCATTGCACGCGGAACTGAGCCGCCCCGGGCAAGCCCCCCTGGTCGGAGGTGACAGCCCGTCCTCGTGTGATTGGGCCTAGCGGTGGTGAGAGCGCGGCAGTTGTAGAACGCTGTGCCTGGGCACATGAGAGGGGTGGGCGAGTGGGCGGCTTTGTCGAATGTACACGAACCGGTCAAGTAGAGACGGGAGACTACGCCCTCCGGGCATTGCCCCGGGTCTGGGGTGCCATAGCGCCAAGAATGGACACATTGGCATTTTCTAAACACAATGAATGCCTGACGTACCCTCCAAATTGACTCACCTCACTTGATGAGGAGAGAGAGCGCCATGTTGACGCTCCACTGCGAACACACGCAACCCTAGCATAGTCGCACATCCATCCCGTCCATGCTCATGCTAACTCTAACTTTCCGCCAACGCATGTCAGGGACCATTGCAGCGTACATGGACGGGTTATGCAACCAATCTGCGTGCAATACACATGTGAGACAAGGGTCGAAGGTCACTGGAGCGCCTCCATTTGCTCACATGCAGGTTCGGCAGCCAGGCTGGCATTTGAGCATGTAGGCCGTGTTTCATCCGCCTTATTGTTTACGAGTGTACGTAACGTCATCATGGCAAAGGAGAAGCAGCGACGAAGGCAGCAAAAGACCTCTATTGTTATCTAAAAGCAACCAGCCCTTCCATCGTGACCAAGCGGATCGCCAAACCAAGTAATTCTGTATATATGTGCACACATTTGAAGTTGTGTTCACCGTCATGCAGCGTCTTGTTGTACGGAAAGCGGAAAGGAAACGCAAAAATTGAGTTCAGATGAAAAAAAGTAAGAGTGTGCCCAACGTGCTACACATATAACGTAGGTACCGGTAGTCCTTGAAGTGAAAGTATAAGTGAAAGTACCATGCGTGGATGGTTGCTTTCCCGCTGAGCAACAGGCGGATGGTTGCTTTTCTTCCGAACGACGGGCGCATCATTTCTTTTCTTCCGAACGACGGGCGGATGAGATTCACACTTTGTGTTTGAAGGGTATCTGAGATTTTTCACCCAATAGAAAAGCGGGCGGCGAACTGCAGCTCGCTGCATGTTTCGGGAAAAATAGTCGATATGGTACCTCGATGCCACATCGTTGTGAACCGCGGTTCCGAGGCCGCGGTACTATGACCACATCGGACCCCGAGAGCAACACTGGTTTCAGGTATACATTTCAACCACACAATGATTGGCCCTAAATATGCATAGAAATACATAGTGATATAAGAAGCATAAAGATAGAATTTTGCCTGAATAGGGTCCTTCCTAGGAAAAATAATCGGGCCAAATTGCTCAGATACCCATAAAACGCAAAGTGTGACTCTGATCCGCCCGGTAGCGGCAAAAAAATACTCAAAAGCCTAGTCTAAAATCATGCTCGCTTGCGGCATGCGTTGACGGGCGAGCATGAAAAATTCCTGCATGCGGACATCGCTCCCACGCGAGAATCGCGAGGCAGCGATGACCTCTTTTTTTTTTTTGTTCACGCAAACCCACCAGTTTGATTTAGGGTTTTGTATGTTCCAACGCATGGGGGAGTCTCGAACTCCCCTCAAACTCTAAACAAACCTCCCCCCGCTAGTATCACAAATCCTTCAACGAAAGGGTTTGTGATACTAGCAGAGGGCGCCACATACCATGCGTCGTCAGCGCATGGCATGTGGTCTCGCCATGCATTTTTGTCTGTTTTCTTTGTTAATGGCGTGGCGGTAGCGGCAGCTGATGGGTAGTTAGGATATTTCTCGCTCGACGACGGGCAAACCAGTTTTATACTTCTGCTATTCGGGTAAATGGTGACCGAACCCAAACAAATTATCGGCCATGTCAAAATGCAAGATGTGATTGGAGACATGAGACAAATCAGCCTACTGAGTACACTCTCAGTGTACTTTTGTATGGTCACCGAGCGCACTTTCCACTTACACTGGCCCCACGCATTGAGGTCCTTCCTAAGAAGATAATCATTTGGCCAAACAGGACAAAACGCCGGACATATCAGAAGTTTTTGATCTCTCAGTGTGCTCTTAGTGCAATTTTGTATGGTGACTGTGCTCTTAGTGTATTTTTGTATGGCGAGTGGGCACACTTGCCATATACACTAGCCCCATGCGCTAGGATCCTTCCTAAGAAGATAATTGTTCGGCCATATAGGAAAGAAAATCAAGGTGTGCTTGGGCACATGAGACAAATTAGTAGAGTGAATGTGTTCTTAGTTTACTCTTGTATGGTAACTGAGTGCACTTGCAACATCCACTAGCCCCGCGCATGGTGATCGTTCCTAAGAAGATAATTGTTATTCCATAAAAGACAAAACATTATTTTCATACACAATTGAAGGAGTATAGGCATGGGTGTAAAGAACTCCCTCAGAAGAGATCACACTCAAGACACACGCCAAAAAGGGATTGTATGAAACGGCCACAACTAACCATACCTTGAGCTTTACAACAAGTGACTGTTTTCATGAGGCTAAAAACAGATCGGCAACTATGAAAAGGTGAAATTCCAGTTTTGATGTTCCGTACTAGCAATGGAAGTTCAGTTGCCAAGTTGGCATAGTTTAAAATCTGTATGTTATTGGTTGAATTCCAGGACACCAATCTAGGTGTTCAATTTTGCAAGGACATCACTTCCAATCAAATTGCAAGGTGCTACTCGTGGGACAAGANGCATGGGTGTAAAGAACTCCCTCAGAAGAGATCACACTCAAGACACACGCCAAAAAGGGATTGTATGAAACGGCCACAACTAACCATACCTTGAGCTTTACAACAAGTGACTGTTTTCATGAGGCTAAAAACAGATCGGCAACTATGAAAAGGTGAAACTTCAGTTTTGATGTTCCGTACTAGCAATGGAAGCTCAGTTGCCAGGTTGGCATGATTTGAAATCTGTATGTTATTGGTTGAATTCCAGGACACCAATCTAGGTGTTGAATTTTGCAAGGACATCACTTCCAATCAAATTGCAAGGTGCTACTTGTGGGACAAGATGCAAAACAATGTGATGGGCAGACAGAGCGAACCAATGTGATGCCTAAAAAACATCTTAGAACTCTTTGTTAGCCACATGGTTCTGGTTGACGGTCACGTTACCGACCGTTCATGGCAAAGAACCTATAGCTCCGGCAGGCTTGTAACGTTCAAACAACATACCGGCAGTCGACATCCAGCTGAGAGATTTGTGTACTGCGAGGGACGAGATATGTGGGAATCTCATAAGGATACAAGAGATGATGATGTAAGCAACTGGAAAACATTGGATAGACACCGTCCTCCTTGCCAATTACCATGTTGTACTCAACTCCACGAACATGAAGTTACGAGGCAAGGCTTGCGCAAAACTAAAACTCAATTGGATGGGCCTATTCTCCATCAAAGAGATGTGTAAAACTATCATTGCTAGTCTTTGCTTATGTGAAAGCATGGCCATCCACCTGGTTTTCAAAGTCAACCAATACAAACTCTACCAAAATCCTACGAGCACTTCCTCGACAAAGACATACCTCTAGTACCGTCTCTCAAAGTGGACAAGGATATGGAATGAAAAGTCAAAGACATCCTCGCACGCTGACAAAGAGGAAGAACTTTGGAGAATATTATCAAACAGTAGGACTATGACGCATTACACAACATCTTGGAGCCCTAAAAATCCTTTAGGATATCAATCATCATATTGATGATCTCTTAGCTAGCAACAGCCCACCCCTCATAACACATTGGGGTGTTGCAATGAAAGAGGAGGAAGTGTTATGTGCCAATCTTACACGAGTTTCAAAACTTGGCTACAATAATTGCCTACCCTGTGGTGACTTCTGGATTTTTATGCTCATCGGCTGTAGGCATCTTAGCCAACTGCTGCCACCTTTGGTGTCTTTTCTAGATGATTATGATAGGTTTGACCAATTTCTACAAGATTCAACAAATATGTTGCAAACTGTACCGATGTTTCGGTACTGTTTGGCTCACTCCTTAAAAGCCCCTTAAATTCTTGGTGGAGTTCCTCGACTCATCCACTCATAATGCAAATGCACCGATCACCTTGGGTGCCTAAGTATGCCTCATTCTTGTTCCTGCAGGTATACATGTGTGCTTAACAGTTTTGGCTCTTGTCATGAAAGCACACTTACTTCCGATTATCAATCACTCAAGTGTCCGGGTTTTCCGAATTTTCTTATGCACCATAAACATATCCCATGCGCCATTTATCTTTAGCTCATCATACCATAGATAGAACAAGCTGATAGGAAATTCTGGTGGGTAATGAGCAAATGCATTATGTTGCATTGTCAGTGTTAGGACCAGCTGCCATGGGCCTTAATGTGGATAAGCGAAAAAGTAGGACCCCAATCCAATGAGATGCCAGATCGTCCAGTTCTCATGGATAAATTCATGTTATGCTGTTGGTAAGAAGAATGAAAACCCTCCATGAACCATCATGGAGGGTTTTTACGTAGATGGTTTACACTAAGATCCGTTGACCTTAGAAATTTTCTTGTGCATCATGTTATGCCGCTCGCATAAACGAGTCCTTAATCACGCGCGTGGGTGCTTTTGATTTAACATTCATGGCCTATTACCTATTGACCTCCATGTTTTCATGCTGTTTGGCCAAGGGAATACCAGCTCGTTGTCCGGACCTCTAGTGCTTTGTTCCATAAAGTTTTCACAGAGTTAACCACTTTCTATACGTGTCGGAGAAGCTATTACAATCAGTATCGATCTCTCGAGTGTTGTTTAATATAATTCTTGAAGGTGCCGCAATTCTATGTGACACACCTTGGTATTCTTGAAATCCCTTGATTATTCAGCGTAGTTTCTTTCAACAGCCTTCCACGACGCGACGTCCCACAAGCCACTAGGTTTGAGTGTCCAACACCCCAAGTAGATCCCGTTCTTGTTTTTTTGCTTTTGTGCATACTCGCTTTATAGTTCAGAAATGTCTTATTGACATAAGTTTAATCATCCGGTTCTCTCCATGCCTCAAATCATGTTTAACCCCACAAAATCTGTGAATCATGTACGTTTTGCTCGACGTAAGAAAGGCAATGTATTACTTTACTTCTATGCATCAACCTCACACAAGTCTTTAGCGCATCTCTACTATCTTGTAAAGTGCAGACCTCATAATGACAATGAAAAATGGAGCAAATACATTTTATGAAGAGCAGCGGTTAACCAATACAGACATCAGTGAAAAATCCATGACGCTCTTAAGGCAAACCAAGAAGAAACAAAGACACGCTTCGCGGCACATGGTACAACTCCCACAACTTCGACAAGCAATCTGGTGATGGACATCTCGGGCTCGGCGAACCCCTCGCCCTTGCTGTTGCCCATTGGGATGACATCTGGCATGATGGGCAACAACATAGGCCAACGGGCTTGCATCAATGACGACCGAGATGAAAAAAATCTGTGACTCAAGAGCCTCAACAACCATCTACTCTACTAATCCACTGTCATAATGTGAGGTGCCACTGAAAGCGCGCAACAAAAGAATTTCTGAACAAGAGAAAGAACCAACTTTGGAGTCAATCCCAAATCTTACTCACACTTCTAGAGCCTTCAGTTCTTGCTAACTCAAAATGACCAACGCTTTCGACATGTCAAATGATTTTGGAGGTATAATTTAGTATTGTTAGGGTCAAAAAAAATTGAAAGAAGTATTAACTTCGTGGTCTCACTTTTGTGCAGAATGGCATTTAGTTGATGGCCCGATCCTTAGACATGGAACGTTAGTAGGAGACCGGCAAACCTGAATCAATGGATCATGCAACCTCTTTTGAATTTTTCTCCATAGGTGTTCTCCATTTCAATAGATCAGGCCTTTATGGTAAGACTCCTGAATTGAACACAAAACACAAAAAGAAAAAATGTGTACCATCCTCGCACACTTGGAAAGCTGAAAACAAAGTCTGACATACGGTACAAGCTTTGAAGATTTTTTCAAGTCCAAAATGGCCAAAAGATACATGGTGTTTTGGGGGTTACCTATTTGTTTTTTTCAGAATGGGGGCGTCTCAGACATGGCGGAGCGAGAATGGGGGTGATTTACAAAGTCACCCCATTTTCTGAGCCCTGGTTGTAGATTGCAAGCCGCGCCAAAGATCGAGGCTCCTTCGTTGGCGGTAGAACTTTCGAACTTGCCGCCGGACACCACGCGCCGCGTCATTCCAGGTTTTGGAAGCTCCTCGACAACGGCGCCGTCCGTTCAAAGGAGTCCTCTCCGACGTCCATGCGGGTGCGCATTTCACGTCTACGAGCCCCTACTATCGTGTTTGGCGCATTCGCAGCATCACTTCTCGCCTGGCAAGATGGTATGGACCCTGCACTGTCGGAGAACTGCAAGCTGGTAGTCCACATTTGCCTGAACATCTTGTACTATTTCGTGTCATTGCCTCAGGTTGGCGCACAAGCCGTCAAAGGATGCACTGAAATCACAGAGAAACAGTCGCTGGGGCTGGTAAGAACGATTTTGGCGCGAGTCGCACCATGCAACTTCGTCCATCAGTTTTCGATGCCGTGGACAATGGACTCATGTTCAACCGTCTTGCAGGTGCGAAACCTTTTGCGGATAGCTTTATACAACATTTCGTACATCCGCGGGCTCTTCCCAGAGAAGTACTACCAGGAAAAATACGTGCCAGCCCTTGGTGAGTTTATTAAGAGTAAGTACCTGACTTACTCTGATCATCTCACGATGAATCTAACCGTGTTTGCTCTGGTATGTGAGCTTCAGAGATGAAGATAAAAAAGCTTGTCCCTTTGGACGATGAGTCAAGGCGTCTCATTGATTGGATGGAGAAAGGTAGAGGCCAGGATCATACCATCTTGACGAATTCCAGCGCTCTCGTAGAAACTCCTACGTGACAGCTTTTCAACTCTTGACCGTTTGTGCGTCCAGGAGTGTACGATGCCCTTGAGAAGAAGTACCTGAAGACGATGATTTTTGCCATCTGCGACGAGGATGGGCTCTCTCTTTTGGAGGAATACACATGTGCGTTCCTCATCGTTTCAACGATAGCTTAGCCGCACGCACGTGCGCACAAGCAGCGCTCACTGTGTCGTTCTTAGCGTGCAGTCAGCTTCACATATGACGCACCAAATGGGGGATGCAAAATGCAACTCAAGGCAGGCAGCAAGCCCGGACAGGACATTTCAACGCAAGGCGACGTGACAATGCTTCAAATGAAGTAAGTCAAATGTCTAATTCACGACACGACAAAGTGAGCGGGTACTGCTTCGTGTCCCAAGAATCCCGTGCTGAGGAAACCGTGTATACATATGGACCGTAAAGTAATTAGCTTGCTCTGCTCTGCATGGTGCAGGAGTGCAGCGTGCAAGATGGTCAGGACCCTGGCACAGCTCATGCGGACCCTCGACAGCGTCCCTGACAAGGCAAGTTCTTGTAATTTTTCATTTATGATATTGGCAGTACCACGCCAGTCATTTACATACCTAAACGTTTCATGACTCTTGTGTGCAGAGGACTTTGGTGGTAAAGCTCTTTTACTACGACGTCACTGTAAGCACAAATACTTGTGTTGGAGCTCGAAGACAAATTGGAGCCTTCCGATTTGACCGAGTTTTCAGTTTTCTAGTTTCTAAGATTTTTTCTTTAACTTGCAGCCTGAAGACTACGAGCCTCCATTCTTCAGAACATGCGACCCAGAGGAGCAGCTTACATGGTCTGACACCCCTCTGAAGATGAAAGTCGGAGATGTGAACACGAGACACTTGACACTTGCCCTCAAGGCATGTACCTGAAAAACGGGTCATTAATGGTATGCGTGGTTCGCCATTTCAGTCTCATCAACTTGAACCAATATCCGTGCCTCTTTACAGGTGAGGTCCATCCTAGATCCTTGCGATAATGAGGAGGAGCAACAGGGGAGCATGAGCCACGGAACTGAAGACTCTACCTCGTCTCAATCTCTGTCAGAAGACGTGGCCCCAACGCCAAGAACAAGTGAAAAATCAAAGCCGTCCAGTAAGTCCCGTCAATACTTCTCAATAATGCCCGACCCACCATTGTAGCAGTGCTGAGTATTAATTTGTTGACCCTTGAACGTGGCAGAAGACAAAAACTCTTTGCCAGATGCAGCGGCAGAATCCGACGGTGAGTTAACTTATGTGTGGGCTGCAATGGTGGTCTCTGCACATCCTAGATCGGCTTGAAAATCATCTCATCATGGAAACTCTGCTTGCAGCGGAAACCCAAGACGCGCATCAAGATTACAATGTGGTGAAGGAGATCAAGGAGTGGCTGAGGTCTCTGAGCACAGATTCGGTGGACAGCATGGATGTCCTTGCCAGGTTTCCAGAAACTTCTATGGTGCTGATCGAAGGTATGAGAAGAAGTTAATCTTTCCTCGTGTGAGCAAAAAGGTTGTGAAACACACGTTGACGGGGAGTGTAATGCGCAAGCGCAGAGGTTCTTGAGGGGCTCGTGAAGGATAATGTTCTCATCAAGATCAAGCCCGACGTTTTTCGCATAGTCCAGGTAAATTCCTGGCACGTCTGCACTCTTGCCACTTTCTGAGGAATTTTTTCCTTTTGATCCTTCACGTTGAACGTTTAACATCGTTTTCCTCTGGCTTCTCAGGAGAACCCCCTGAGTGGCAACCCACGGAAGGGACAGAAGTCCGGTGCATCCCCCACGGCTGTGAGTGAAGCAGCATCAACAGGAGATGTGAGCATGAAACATCAATCTGACACTGAAGAGCCCGAGCAACAATCAGTTCCTTCAAACACAGCTGATGAAACTCCCCGTGAAGACTTCAAGAAGCAAGCCTTAACCCTTTACGACAGGGTAAGCTTCAAAGACGAGTCATGCTATTCCACATATGTTCTGGCGTTTGGGCGGGAAAGGAATTTTTGCCTTTCTGCATACCCTTGTAGGTCTTGTACTTCGTTCTGCAAGTTGAGCACATAACTCTGGCTGCACTTCAAGCTAAATTTGGCCAAGGAATGACAAAGGAAGATGTCAAGGACATACTTGAGCGTTTGGTGAAGGACGGCTTTGTGGAAGCTGCGCCATCAAATAAGAGAAAAGGTATGCGTATTGTGATATGATTGGTTTTGATTCTGAGAAAAACATGGCAGTTTTAAGAAATTCTGCTCATTTTCTCCTTTGGCAGGACGAAAGGTTAACCATTCGGAGGCCACAAGGGCAAAGCTGCTGGAGGTAGGTAGACATCGAACTCTGTCCTTTCCATGCTCTCTCTCTGCCCTAAGCACTTAATCTCTCTCTTTCTCTGCTTTCGCAGCTCAAGGAAATGATGGACGAGGAGAAAGCTAGTGCAGCAGGTGCTCGACTGGTCTGCACTTTTCACTCGTAGCTTTTGCTCTTCCCTGCCTCCAGTTCTCAAACATGTTTGTTACACTTGCAGATTCTAGATCCAATGCAAGGCCTGGAAAGCTTGGGACAGGAGCTTCGGCTTCTGTTGTGAACAAGAACTCCGCAGATGGCTGCATGCAGTCAATGGGGTCTGACATTACTCGGTCAAAAGTGGCTGCAACTGCTCCAGACGCAGGGCCCATAAGTGGCAAGCCTCCTGTTCCAGGCTATCGAAACGACAGCCAGAGGGTGTGTAGCGTCATCGCTCATAAAGTAGGCAGCCCTCAGGTGTGTCTACAACTTTGCTGAACTCATGCATTGTTTCTTTTGCAGGATGACCAGACTTTGGGAAGAAGGGCTCCTCCAGATGCAAGTTGCAACGAAGGTCCAAAGCCAGACGCTGGAGAAGAGCCCTTTGAAAGCCAGGAAGCTTTCCAAGGCAGCCAGCGCATCCGCAAAGCAAGCATGGTACGTTTCTGGCATCAGAGCAGCCAAAGGCCATTTCTATGACTGGCTAA
>SZWC01023285.1:6258-40571 GCA_023375785.1 Penium margaritaceum | reverse complement strand
ATGTATATGTATATGTATATGTATATGTATATGTATATGTATATGTATACGTATACGTATACGTATACATATACGTATACGTATACGTATACGTATACGTATATGTATATGTATATGTATATGTATATGTATATGTATATGTATATGTCTATGTATTTGTTAGCGCCAGAAAGCAGCTGAAAACTGAAAGTGATTGATTAAGAATGAAGAATGAGCAACAATGGGAGACCCCTCCAAGTTCTAGCTCCCCCCCACTAGTTTAGAACTTGTTACTCAGCTAGCCAACCAATCAGAGAATAGTCCTAGACCTGTTTTCTGGCAGGCACAGTTTTCTCGGTGAGCCTTGCCAGACGCCCGAGAGCACAAAACTCGGGCATCGTCCGTTTTGGCTAAAAACTGGACCATACCGTAATAATGACGCTACAAACGCAGTCATGCGGTCAGAATCAGCTAGAAAATTAGCAGCAAGGAGTTATGGCTGCTTAAACCTAGGCAATACCTACGACAGTCAGCGATGCCAAAAAGGGCCATACAGCAAGAGACCCGGACCCTAGGCACCGCATGATGCTGCAGACGGAATGCCACAACTAGACACAACGCTAGGTGCATGCAGACAACATCTGCACTGGCAGTGACCGCCGGCGGCCTGACCGTTGAGGAGGTCTGCAGATGGAGCTGAGCGCATGGCCAGATGGAGGAGGATCCAAAGAAAGGTGAGTGGGCCTCAGCGTGCGTCGGCTCCACCGAGCAACACTCCAGCGGTGTCAAGTCTTGCCATCAGTCATCTGCACGCCGATGTACACAAGCCGGGAGGACACAACAGAGTACAATGAGAGATGCACAAAAACCAACACTCCCCCATGACTCACAGGCGTAGTGCACATGTGCGGGCAGAGACAGAGTCAACGACCAAACTCTCCCAGGCCAAGCAGAAACGCAAGCAGGGACAGAGAGAGTCACTCACGGACACATGCCGAGTGAACTCACAGCCGTCTTAAATGAGTCGCGCTTCAATGCCTTGGTCAAGCAGTCAGCCAACTGCCGTACTGTCTCAACCCACACGATGTTGATGCTGTCGTCATGCAACAACAAACGCACATAGTGATACTCAATGCTGATGTGCTTTGTGCGTGTGTGATGCATGCTATCATTCTCGGCGATGGCCATGGCACTCTTATTGTCACAATGCAACGTGATGAATGCGACAGACTAACGCAACTCGGACAACAGACAATGCAACCACACACTCTCAAATGTGCCTAAGCCAAGAGCAATGTACTCAGCCTCACCAGTGCTACGTGCAATGCACCCTTGCTTGCCACTGCGCCAGGACATAGCAGTGTCGCCAATCAGAAAGATCGAGCCTGTGTGACTCTTACGTCTGGATTACCAGTCCAGTCACTGTCGGTGTAGCCCACCGCGACAACAGACGGCTCACCGCGGAACATGAGACCTTGCCGAGGAGTCGAGATGACATAGTGCAGTACTCGGATCGCGGCCTCGTAGTGGAGGTGACGCGGCTCCTGAGAAAACTGGGCCAGGGGGTTGATGGCGAATGCGATGTCTGGGCGTGTCGTCGTCGCCAGGAACATCAGTGACCCCATGGCTCGCACGTACTTAGTCACGTCAACTAGCTCCCCCACAACACCTGGGACAGGAATCTTCAGCTTCACCTGGCCATCAAGTGACGTGGGTGAGGATGCGCTCGGCACGCGTGGCAGGTCCTCCATAAGGCGGGTGGACAACGTCTGCACATACGCGGCCTGGTGGATGTGCAGGACGCTCTGATAGCGGTCATGCTCGAACTCCATGCCCAGGAAGACTCTGGCAGATCCGAGATCCTTCATCTGGTAGGCAGCGTGCAGCAAGTCCTTGACATGTTGGATGGCAGCCGTGTCTGGTGACGCAACAAGGAGATCGTCGCCGTAAACCAGAACAATGGTAAAAGTCTGGTCTCGTGGACTGACAAACAGTGCGGGGTCAGCGGTGCTGCGCTGGACACCGCCACAAAGGAGCGTACCGTTGATTTCTTGGTTCCAGCACCAAATTGACTGCTTCAGGCCATACAGGGCCTTACACAGTCGCCTGACTCTCCCAATGCCATCGTCGAAGCCTGGGGGTTACACCGTATAGAGCTCCTCACCCTCCAGTGAACCATGGAGAAAGGCTTTGCTCACATCCATCTGATGCAGCTCCCACCCATGCTCGGTGACAAGGCTAAAGAGTGCCCGGCTAGTGGAAAACCGGCCAACTGGAGCAAAGATCTGGTCGCAGTCGACCCAAGAATCTGGAAAAACCCCTTGGCTGTAAGGCGGGCCTTGTACTTGTCCAAGGACCTGTCAAGCTTCCACTTGCGCCAAAAGATCCACTTGGCGCCAATGGCCTTCCAACTTGAAGGAAGGTCGACGAGGTCATACACATGGTGGTGTCGGATAGTGACGAGCTCATCGGCGCAGGCAACGTCCCACTATACGACTTCAGGAGATGCTCTTGCCTTGCGCAGGGTGGTTGGGTCCTCCGGGAGTGTTGTGGAGCGGACTGAGAGAGCATTTGCATCTTGAGCCCCAGTTGGGATGTGCGCAAGTGCAACCACAACAGCGTACTGATACTCGTGATGAAGCATGACGTAGCCCAGTACGGAACCCGAGTGAAGGTCTATAATGATGTCCAAGGTGGTCAAGCCGAGGGCCTTGGTGCCAGGGTCCCCACTCACAACCGTGGGAGTGGAGGAGACACTTGGGGCCACGTGGGATCGAGGAGCCTCGGAGCCCGGAGCGACGATCTGCGCACTCATCGACGGTTTGGGTCGGAGGCTGTCGCCTAGGCCACGTGTGTGGCGTGGCAAGGCAGGCGATGGCACTGAGTCTGACGAGCCAATGGAGGCCGACATGGATGCTAGCCTTAAGGGGCCAGCGGATACAACCAGAGCTGCTGGCCCGGAGGGGCCAGCGGGCGCGAGAGGAGCTGCTGTCCCGGAGGGGCAAGTGGACGCAACTAGGGCTGCTGGTCCGTCAGGACTAGTAGACGCGAATGGGGCTGCCATCTCAGAGGGACTAGTGTACACGACTGGGGCTGCCGGCCCTGAGGAACCAGCAAACGCGATTGGGGCTGCTGACCCAGAGGGACCAGCCGACGCGACTTGGGCTGCCGGTCCGTCGGAACCAGTGGACGCGACTGGGGCTACCAGCTCAGAGGGGCCAGTGTACACGACTAGGGCTGCCGACCCGCAGGGACCAACAGATGTGACTAGGGCTGCTGGTCCGGAGAGGCCAACAGATGCGACTGGGGCTGCCAGCTTAGAGGGACCACTGTACACGACTGGGGTTGCCGGCCCGGAGGGACCAGCTGACGTGACTGGGGCTACTGGTGCAGAGGGACCAGCAGACGCGACTGAGGGTGCCGGCTCTGAGGGGCCAGCGGACACGACTGGGGCTACCAGGTCAGAGGGACTAAGGGATCTGTCACCCGGAAGTAGTAGGACGGAGGATAGACTCACCACTCTCCCACATGATGGGATAGACATGGACGAGCCGGAGCGAATGAGGTCGCGAGGAAACATGACCTCGAAGAAGAGGGCATCCCGGGACTTGACGATGCAGTGTCGAGAGGGATCCCAGAAGCGCCATGCCTTGGATTGACGAGGGACACCAAGGAAAGTGCAGGGACGTCCGCGGGGAGCGAGCATGCCGCTCTGTTGCGGGGCGGGTAGCCACACAATGGCCACGCAGTACCAGACGTGAGCCGGGCGAAGGTCAGCTCGCAGACCGCACCAATGCTGGTACGGCGTGGACTGGCGGGGAAGGGGACCGTGGAGAATCCGGTTCCAGACCCAGGTCATGTAGGCCATGGCTTCAAAATAGAAGCCATCGGAGAGACCGGACTCGACCCGCATGGTGCGGATGGCGTCCGCCATTGTACGGTTCCACCGTTTGAAGACACCGTTCTAGGCAGGTGTGCAGGGCTCGGATGTCTCATCGTGGATCCCGCGGGAGGCGAAAAAGGTCGTGGTCTCACCCATGTACTCACCACGGCGATCGGAGCAAAAGCAGCAAAGAGAGTGGCCACACTCGCGCTCCGTGAGGAAAATCCAGTCCTGGATGGCTCGGGCGACATCGCTCTTCTGCCGAAGGCAAAAGACCCAGCGGTAGCAAGAATAGTGGTCACTAAGTGTGAGGACATAGCGGCCGTCCTCACCGACGGGCTCGGTGGGGAGAGGGCCCATGACGTCGGAATGGAAAAAGTCGAAAGGGACGGATGCACAGGAGGAAGACAAAGGGTACGTGGACCGATGAATTTTCCCCTAAGTACAATCAATGCACTCAGTGGGGCACGGGAGGCGGAAAATCTCCGGGCCGGCTGGGTGTAGAGTATGTTGTCTAGGACGGCACAAAGGACTTAGCAGAGGCAGTGGAGCAAGAGGCGAGTGTGCCGAGGAGAAAGCGTACTAGTGAAAAACATATGGCCTGTGGCGGCCGACGGGGAGGAGACGGAAGGAGAGGAGGAATGGCAAGGTACATGCCACAGGTTGCCACGGGCGGTGGCGTGTAGTACGACAAGACCAGACAAACGCAGCGACACAGTGCCAACACTACGTGAGTGCACAACATCCATGCTCATGCGGTCAAGGGTATTGACGGACAGGAGGCTAAGCTCGAGACCAGGGACAAAGAGGACATCGGTCACAAAGACGTCACCGGAAGGACCATAGAAACGAACGACACCAACACCATGGACAGGCAACACCTTTCCGGAGCCTGTCAGGACACCGGAGACATCGCAAACAAGACCAAGCATACTAAAGGCCTCACAAGAGGCCGTCATGTGATGCGTGGCCCCGGAGTCGATGATCCAGGTCTCGGCAAGGTCCTGTACCAAAGTTGCCAGATCGCTAACGGTCACATCGCAGCAAGCAAAGGACACAGAAGTGATGGAAGGAGGCGCGAGCCGAGACTGCCAATCGTCAAGCCATGCAATGTCGTCATGGGAAGGGGTAGCAGACGCCATGGGAGACAACAAAACAGACAAGGAAACGGGACACAACCGTAGCTCAGTCTCAGTCATGCAGAGCTAGGCAGGAGTGTAGGAACTGATGCAACTCGTACTTCCCTGGGGAGGAGGGCGAGGCAGGCCGAGCTAGAGAGTAATGAAGTGCTCTAATTGATGTTCACGGGAGGATGACCCAGGAATGTAGACGGAGTGCAGGCTCATGGCGCCGGAGCCCGGGTAGAAGGAGGACTGAGCCGGCGTCGACTATTGCGGTGCTGGTGTCGGCTGGACAGGCGAAGCAACCAGAGTGGCGGAGGTGTTGGATGAGGCCGAAGTGTCAGAGTCGGTGACAGCTATGGCGGTAGAGGCGAGATGGCGCTCCCGCTGACGATGCATGGTGGCGATGGCGCGCGCCTCGTCCATTGGTAGAGGGCACGTGTACTACCCGTGCCCGGGCTGGCCACAGTTGTGGCAGACCGAGCCTCCATCGCTGTACCCGATCGACGGTCGCTGCTGTAGTTGTTGCTGACCCTTGCCTTTCTTGTTTTGATGCTTCTTGTTCCCCAATGATAATGAGGTAGCTACGACGGGGGAGGCGACGGCCACGGAGGCGACGATAGGGGAGGCGAGAGCCTCCGTGCGCTGGAGGCGGGACTCCAGACAAGCTTCCTCAATCTGGAGGAAGAGCTCGTATGCCCAGGGCATGAGGGTACCCTGGGCCGCCATGGTGGAGAGGACATCGTGAGAGTAGTGGACGAAGACGTCTGCGTACACGTCGGTGGCACCACGCTTGATGGTGAGGAGCGCAGCCAGAGGAGGTGGTGTAGAGGTCTGGAGGCGACGAATGATGTCCTCCGCCCGTTGCCAATAGGAGGTGACCCATCTCGGTCTCCCCCATGTGCAGGGAGTTGAACTCCCGCACCAAACAGCTGGTCTCAGCCTCGCTGGACAAGCGATGGGGATGAGTGAGTTCGTGCCATGTGGCTGCAGGGTCTGGGGTGGTGCCAGCGCTAAAGTCGCCTAAGAAGGGCTCGAGGGTGAGGCGGGAAGCCGTAGGGACGACACTGACTAGAGCGCGGACGGCACGACCAACATCATATAACTAGTCGGTTAGGGTGGCGTAATACGGCAGGGTGTAGTATGCCCACAGGCCCTCACCGTGCGCCCAGATCCAGAAGCTGAGCTCCCGGTTCCAGAACCACTTGTCGGCCTCAAGCGGCGGTGGCGGCGTCTCAAAGTCCTTTTGCCTGCGGCCGGCACCCAGATTGGGGCCAAGGATGGAGGTCACTCTCCACCGCTCGCGCTAAGTCTGTTGCTACGCCAGGTAGTGCGTGGCAACAGACACAGTTGGGCTGGCATGCCCTGGAGGGATGAAGGATGGCGGCACACAGGTGGGAGTCTGAGAGACCAATGGTTGTAGTACCGCACGGTGCTACGTCAGGGCGGCGAGCTATTGCTGAAGAGTAGCGAGGGGATCAGGGTTGTTGCCAACGATGCCCGAAGGTTGATGCCACTCGTGTTGTTGCTGCTGTTGCTGTTGCTACTGCTACTGCTACTTCTACTGCTATTGCTACTGCTCCGGCTATTGCTGCTGCTCCTACTCATCCCACTGCTCCTGCTACAGTTGTTATTGCTACTGCTAGTTCTGCTGTTGTTGCTGCATCTGCTACTGCTGCTACTGCTGTTACTACTGCTGCTGCTAGTGCTGCTGCTACTGCTGCTGCTGGAGCCATTTCAAGAAAGGGGGGTGGGGGTCCCCCCAACAGAGGAGGACCCCTCCACAGTGGGGCTACCAGCCATGGTTTGATGCCCCTTCGTTTTGTTGGTTTCTTTTTGTCTGTGTTGATGACATCAGCAGTGACGTCAACTGAGGGCGGTGGAGATCCCGCCCACCCTCAGGTTTTCTTCCCCATTCCCTTGCCCTCCTTTTTTTATGAGTTGATAACGTCAGCAATGATGACAACAGTGACATCAGCAACGTGACGCTGACATCAGTAGTGGTGGTTTTTAGGGCAGATGCTGCAGCTACTGTTGTTGCTACTGCTACTACAGCTATTGATGCTACTGTTGCAGCTGCTCTTGGTGCTGTTGCTACTATTGCTGCTGGTGTTGTTGAAGCTGCTGTTGCTACTGCTGCTATTGGTGCGGCTACAATTGCTGCTACTACTGTTGCTACTACTGCTGCTGCTGCGGCTGTAGTTGGTGATGTTGTTACTATTGCTGCTGCGGCTACAATGGCAGCAGCAACTGCAGCTGTTGCGGGCTGCTGCGGCTGATGTGGCTGTTGCAGCAGCAAAGGTAGCTACTACAGCCGCGGCAAGGAAGCTAGCGGGGTGGGGGAATTTTTTTCTCTTGCGTTTTTTTTCTCTCGTCTGTCACAGCGGGCACCTGCCCGCTGTTGGTTGCGAGCAGCGGGCTACTACTCGCTGGTAGCAAGCTACTGCTCGCTGGCAGCAAGCTACTACTCGTTGGCTGCAGCGGGGTGCTACTCGTTGCTCGCTCACTACGGGTAGCGAATAGCAGCAGCCGCTGCTGGCTGCTGCCGACAGCTGCTCGTTGCTGCTACTGCTGCAGCTGGTTGCTGCTATGACTCGCTGTAGCGGCTGCTGCAGCTTGCTACTGCTACTACACGCTACTACAGTTGCTGCTTGCTGCCGATGCTGCTCTTTGCTGCTAAGTGCTGATTCTGTGGGCTGCTGCTGCGGGGTGCTGATGCGGGCTGCTACTGCTGCGGGCTGCTGCTGCTACGGGCTGCTACTGTTGCGAGTTGTTACTATAGGCTGCTACTGCTGTGGGATACTGTGAGCTCCTGCTTGTGCCTGCTACTGTTGCTGCACGCAGCTGCTGCTGGTTGCTGCTGCCACTACTCGCTGTCGTTTCCTATGGCTGCCGCTACTACAGACTGCTGCTTCTATGTGCTAGTACCAGTCACTGCACCTGGGTGACATTGTAGCGTGTGTCGTCGCCCGCAGGTGTCGGACGTGGCATGTCGCTCACCTCCTCGTGTCACGCGTGGGGGTCAGCGCTGCCGAAAACTTTCAGCAGAATTTCCCCCGGCCCAGTCGCCGTGGGAAAAAGTCTGACGTCGCCACCAGGCGGGTCAATGCTGTCGGAAAAAATCCGGCAGCATTTCCCTTGCACTAGCACGTATGGGGGTCCGCTGGCGTTGTCTGACACTTGTACGCCAGTCTTCTGCTACTGCTGCCATGCTCTGGCTCTGATACCAAGCTTGAAAACCTAGGCAACAGGTTGGGGCAGCGGCGTTGTTGATGCATCGTGTGGACNTCCTATGGCTGCCGCTACTACAGACTGCTGCTTCTATGTGCTAGTACCAGTCACTGCACCTGGGTGACATTGTAGCGTGTGTCGTCGCCCGCAGGTGTCGGACGTGGCATGTCGCTCACCTCCTCGTGTCACGCGTGGGGGTCAGCGCTGCCGAAAACTTTCAGCAGAATTTCCCCCGGCCCAGTCGCCGTGGGAAAAAGTCTGACGTCGCCACCAGGCGGGTCAATGCTGTCGGAAAAAATCCGGCAGCATTTCCCTTGCACTAGCACGTATGGGGGTCCGCTGGCGTTGTCTGACACTTGTACGCCAGTCTTCTGCTACTGCTGCCATGCTCTGGCTCTGATACCAAGCTTGAAAACCTAGNCTACTCGCTGTCGTTTCCTATGGCTGCCGCTACTACAGACTGCTGCTTCTATGTGCTAGTACCAGTCACTGCACCTGGGTGACATTGTAGCGTGTGTCGTCGCCCGCAGGTGTCGGACGTGGCATGTCGCTCACCTCCTCGTGTCACGCGTGGGGGTCAGCGCTGCCGAAAACTTTCAGCAGAATTTCCCCCGGCCCAGTCGCCGTGGGAAAAAGTCTGACGTCGCCACCAGGCGGGTCAATGCTGTCGGAAAAAATCCGGCAGCATTTCCCTTGCACTAGCACGTATGGGGGTCCGCTGGCGTTGTCTGACACTTGTACGCCAGTCTTCTGCTACTGCTGCCATGCTCTGGCTCTGATACCAAGCTTGAAAACCTAGGCAACAGGTTGGGGCAGCGGCGTTGTTGATGCATCGTGTGGACTTCCAGGCTCGTTGCTTAAGTCTGTTGTCCCCTCAATCTGCTGCTCTATAGTTAAAGTTTGGAAGCTCTATGTTTGTTACTCAAAAACGCGCGCACCGATGTTTGCGCCAGAAAGCAGCTGAAAACTGAAAGTGATTGATTAAGAATGAAGAATGAGGAACAATGGGAGATCCCTCCAAGTTCTAGCTCCCTCCCACTAGTTTAGAACTTGTTACTCAGCTAACCAGCCAATCAGAAAATAGTCCTAGACCTGTTTTCTGGCAGGCGGGGTTTTCTCGGTGAGCCTTGCCACACGCCTGACAACCCAAAACCCGAGCATCGCCCTTTTTGCCTGAAAATAGGACCATACCATAATACCGACGCTACGAACGCACTGGTGCGGTCAGAATCAGCTAGAAAAATAGCAGCAAGGAGTTATGGCTACCCAAACCCAGGCAGTACCTACAACAGTCAGCGATGCCAAACAGGGCCATACAGCAGGAAACCTGCACCCTAGGCACCGCATGATGCTGTAGACGGAATGCCACAACCAGACACAGCGCTAGGTGCATGCAGACAGCATCTGCAGTGGTAGTGACCGCCAGCGGCCTGACCGCCGAGGAGGCCTGCAGATGGAGCTGAGCGCATCGCCAGAGGGACGAGGCTCCAAAGAAAGGTGAGTGGGCCTCAGCTTGCGTCGGCTCCACCGAGCGACACTCCAGCGGCGTCAAGTCTCGCCGTCAGTCATCTGCATGCTGATGTACACAAGCCGGGAGGACACAAGAGAGTACAATGATAGATGCATAAAAACCAACACTCTCCCATGACTCACAGGCTTAGTGCACATGTGCGGGCAGAGACACAATCAACGACCAAACTCCCCCAAGCCAAGCAAAAATGCAAGCAGGGACAGAGAGAGTCACTCACGGACACATGCCGAATGAACTCACAACCTTCTTAAATGAGTCACGCTTCAGTGCCTTGGTCAAGCAGTCAACCAACTGCCGTACTGTCTCAACCCACACGATGTTGATGCTGTCGTCATGCAACAACGAACGCACATAGTGATACTCAGTGTTGATGTGCTTTGTGCGTGTGTGATGCATGCCGTCATTGTCGGCGATGGCCATGGCACTCTCATTGTCACAATGCAACGTGATGGATGCGACAGACTGACGCAACACGGACAACACACGACGCAACCACACACTCTTACATGTGCCTAAGCCAAGAGCAACGTACTCAACCTCAGCAATGCTGCGTGCAATGCACCCCTGCTTGCCACTGTGCCAGGACATAGCAGTGCCGCCAATTAGAAAGATCGGGCCTGTGCGACTCTTAGGTCCAGACTGCCGGTCCAGTCACTGTCGGTGTAGTCCACCGCGATAACAAATGGCTCACAGCGGAACATGAGACCTTGCTGAGGAGTCAAGATGACATAGCGCAGTACTCGGATCGCGGCCTTGTAGTGGAGGTGACGCGGCTCCTGAGAAAACTGGGCCAGGAGGTTGATGGCGAATGCGATGTCTGGGTGTGTCATCGTCGCCAGGAACATGAGTGACCTCATGACTCGCACGTACTTAATCACGTCAACTGGCTCCCCCACAACAGTTGGATCAGGAATCTTCAGCTTCACATGACCATCGAGTGACATGGGTGAGGATGCGCTCGGCACGCATGGCAGGTCCTTCGTAAAGCGGGTGGACAGCGTCTGCACATAGGCGGCTTGGTGGATGTGTAGGACGCCCTGGGAGCGGTCATGCTCGAGCTCCATGCCCAGGAAGACTCTGGCAGATCCGAGATCCTTCATCTGGTAGGCGACGTGCAACAAGTCCTTGACACGTTGGATGGTAGTCGTGTCTGGCGACGCAATAAAAAGATCGTCGACATAAACCAGAACAGCGGCAAAAGTCTGGTCTCGCGGACTAACAAACAGTGTGGGGTCAGCGGTGCTGCGCTAGAGCCCGCCATGAAGGAGCGTGCTGCTGATTTTTTGGTTCCAGCACCAAGGCGACAGCTTCACGCCATACAGGGCCTTACGCAGTCGCCAGACTCTCCAAGTGCCATCGTCAAAGCCTGGGGGATGCACCATATAGAGCTCCTCACCCTCCAGTGAACCATGGAGAAAGGCGTTGCTCACATCTATCTGATGCAGCTCCCACCCATGTTGGGCAACCAGGCTGAAGAGCGCTCGGCTAGTAGAGAACCGGCCAACTGGAGCAAAGATCTGGTCGTAGTCGACCCCATGAATCTGGGAAAACCCCTTGGCTGTAAGGCCGGCCTTGTACTTGTCCAAGGACCCGTCAGGCTTCCACTTGCGCCAAAAGACCCACTTGGGGCCGATGGCCTTCCGACTTGGAGGAAGGTCGACGAGGTCGTACACATGGTGCTATCGGATGGCGGCGAGCTCATCGGCGCATGCAATGTCCCACTGTGCGGCTTCAAGAGAGGCTCGTGCCTCGCGTAGGGTGGCTGGGTCCTCCGGGCTTGCTGTGGAGCGGACTGAGAGAGCATGTGCATCTCGAGCCCCAGGTAGAATGCGCCCGAGTGCAGCCACGAAAGCGTGCCGATGCTCGTGATGAAGCATGACATAGCCGAGTACGGAGCCCGGGTGAAGGTCTGTAATGATGGCCGAGGTGATCAAGCCGAGGGCCTTGGTGCCAAGGTCCCCACTCACGACCGTGGGAGTGGAGGAGACACGTGGGGCCACGGGGGTTTGAGGCGCCACGGAGCGCGGTGCGACGGTCTGCGCACTCACCGACGGTCTAGGTCGGAGGTTGCCGCCTGGGCCACGTGCGTAGCGTGGCAGGACAGTTGATGGCACTGAGTCCGACGTGCCAATGGAGGCCGACGGGGTTGCTGGCCCAGAGGGGCCGGCCAATGCGACCGGGGCTGCTGGCCTGGAGGGGCCAGCGGGCGCGATTGGAGCTACTGTCTCGGAGGGGCCAGCAGACGCAATTGGGGCTGCTAGTCCGTCGGGACCAGTGGACGCGACTAGGGCTGTCGGCTCAGAGGGACCACTATACACGACTGGGGCTGCCGGTCTAGAGAAACCAACAAACGCGATTGGGGTTGCTGGCCCCGTGGGACCAACGGACGCGACTGGGGTTGCCGATCCGGCGGAACCAGCGGACGCAACTAGGGCTGCTGGCTCAGATGGACTAGTGTACCCAACTGGGGCTGCCGACCCGAAGGAACCAGCGGATGTGACCAGGGTTGATGGTCCAGAGACACCAGCAGATGCAACTAGGACTGCCGGCTCAGAGGGACCACTGTACACGATTGGGGCTGCCGGCGTGGAGGGACCAGCGGACGCAACTGGGGCTGTTGGTCCAAAGGGACCAGCAGACGCAACTGAGGGTGCCAGCTTGGAGGGGCCAGCGGACGCGACTGGGACTACCGGGTGAGAGGGACTAAGGGATGTGTCACCCGGAAGCGGCAAGACGGAGGACGGACTCACCAATCCCTCGTGCGACCGGATAGACATGGACGAGCCGGAGCAAATGAGGTCGCGAGGAAACATGTCCTCGAAGAAGAGGGCATCCCGGGACTCGACGATGTAGTGTCAAGAGGGATCCCAAAAGTACCAGGCCTTGGACTGACAAGAGACACCCAAGAAAGTGCAGGGACGTCCGCGGGGGGCGAGCTTGCCGCCCTGCTGCGGGGTGGGTAGCCACACAATGGCCACGCAGCCCCGGACGCGAGCCGGGCGAAGGTCAGCTCGCTGACCGCACCAATGCTCGTACGGCATGGACTGGCGAGGAAGGGGACCGTGGGGAATCCGGTTCCAGACCCAGGTCATGTAGGCCATGGCTTCAAAATAGAAGCCATCGGAGGGACTGGACTCAACCCGCATGGTGCGGACGGCATCGGCCATGGTACGGTTGCACCGTTCGGAGACACCGTTCTCGGCGGGCGTGTAGGGCTCGGATGTCTCATGGTACGTCCTGTAGGAGGCGAGAAAGGTCGTGGTCTCACCCATGTACTCACCACCGTGATCAGAGCGAAAGCGGCGAAGAGAGTGGCCATACTTGCACTGCATGAGGACAAGCCAGTCATGGACGGCTCGGGTAACGTCGCTCTTCTGCCGAAGGCAAAAGACCCAGCGGTAGCAAGAATAGTTGTCACTGAGAGTGAGGACATAGCGGCCGTACTCGCCGACAGACTCGGTGGGGAGAGGACCCATGACGTCGGAATGGACAAGGTCGAGAGGTGCAGATGCACGGGAGGAAGACAAAGGGTACGTGGACCGGTGAATTTTCCCCTAAGCACAATGCACTCAGTGGGACACGAGAGGGGGACAGTCTCCGGGCTGGTTAGGCGTAGAGTATGCTCTCTACGACAACAGAATGGACGTGGCAGAGGCAGCGGTGCCAGAGGCGAGTGTGCTGAGGAGAAAGCGTACTAGTGACACACATGGCTTGTGGCGGCCGACGGGGAGGAGACAAAAGGAGAGGAGGAAAGGCGAGGTACATGCCACAGGTTGCCACGGGCGGTGGCGTGCAGTACAAAAAGACCAGACGAACGTAATGACACAGTGCCAGCACCACGCGAGTGCACAACATCCATGCTCATGCAGTCAAGGGTAGTGACGGAAAGGAGGCTGAGCTCAAGACCAGGGACGAAGAGGACATTGGTCAGAAAGACGTCACCGGAAGGACCACGGAAACGAAAGACACCAACACCACGGACAGGCAACACCTGTCCAGAGCCTGTCCAGACACCGGAGACATTGCCAACAAGACCGAGCGTACTAAAGGCCCCACGAGAGGCCGTCATGTGATGCGTGGCCCCGGAGTCGATGATCCAGGTCTTGGCAGGGTCCTCGACCGGGGTCGCAAAATCGCAAACGGTCACATGGCAGCAAGCAAGGGACTCGGAAGCGGTGGAAGGAGGCGCAAACCGAGACTGACAATCGTCAAGCCATGCAACATCGTCATGGGAAGGGGTAGCGGAGGCCATGGGATACAACAAAACAGACGAGGAAACGGGACACGACCGTAGCTCAGTTTCAGTCATGCAGAGCTAGGCAGGAGAGTAGGAAGTGATGTAACTCGCACTTCCCTGGGGAGGAGAGCGAGGCAGGCCGGGCTGGAGTGCAATGAACTGCTCCAACTAACGCTCATGAGAGGATGACCCGGGAGTGTAGACGGAGTGCAGGGTGATGGCACCGGAGCCCGGGTAGAAGGAGGACTGAGCCGGCGTCGACTATTGCGGCGCTGGTGTCGGCTGGACTGGCAAAGCAACCACAGTGGTGGAGGTGCTGGATGAGGCCGAAGTGTCAGATTCGGGGACAGTTACGGCGACAGAGGCGAGATGGTGCTCTTGCTTGCGATGCACGGTGGCGTTGGCGTGCGCCTTGCAGTTGGTAGAGGGCACGTGTACCACCCATGCCCGGGCTGGCCATAGTTGTGGCAGACCAAGCCTCCACCGCTGGACCCGGCCGACGGTCGCTGCTGTAGTTGTTGCTGACCCTTGCCTTTCTTGTTTTGACGCTTCTTGTTCCCCAATGACGATGAGGTAGCTACGACGGGGGAGGCGACAGCCACAGAAGCGACGATAGGGGAGGCGAGAGCCTCCATGCGCTGGAGGCGGGACTCCAGACGAGCTTCCTCAATCCGGAGGAAGAGCTCGTATGCCCAGGGCATGAGGGTGCCCTGGGCCGCCATAGTGGAGAGGACGTCGTGAGATTAGTGAACGAAGACGTCCGCATACGCGTCGGTGGCACCGCGCTTGATGGTCAGGAGCAGAGCCAGAGGAAGTGGTGCAGAGGTCCCGAGGCGACGAAGGATGTCCTCCGCCCGCTGCCAATAGGAGGTGACCGTCTCTGTCTCCCCCATGTGCAGGGAGTTGAACTCCCGCAGCAAGCAGCTGGTCTCAGCCTCGCTGGACAAGCGATGGGGACGAGTGAGGTTGTGCCATGCGGCTATAGGGTCTGGGGTGGCGCCAACGGTGAAGTCGCCTAAGAAGGGCTCGAGGGCGAGGCGGGAAGCCGGAGGGGCGACAGGGACTAGAGCGTGGACGGCACGATCAGCGTCATATAACTAGTCGGCTAGGGTGGCGTCAAACGGCAGGGTGTAGTATGCCCACAGGCCCTCACCTTGCGCCCAGATCCGGAAGTTGAGCTCCTAGCTCCGGAACTGCTCGCCGGCCTAAAGCGACGGCGGCGGCGTCTCAAAGTCCTTTTGCCTGCAGCCGGCACCCAGAGTGGGACCAAGGATGGAGGTCACTGTCCGCCGTTGGCGCTAAGTCTGCTGCTACGCTAGGTAGTGCACGGTAGCAGACATAGCTGAGCTGGCATGCCCTGGAGGGATGAAGGATGGCGGCAAACTTCTGGCAGTATGAGAGACCAATGGCTGCAGTGCCACAAGCTGCTGTGTCAGGGCGACGAGCTGTTGCTGAAGAGCAGCGAGGGGGTCATGATTGTCGCCAACGACGCCAGAAGGTTGTTTCCACTGCTCCTATTGCTGTTGCTGCTGATGTTGCTGCCGCTACTTCTGTTGCTGCTGCTGCTACTGCTCCTGCTATTGCTGCTGCTCCTGCTCCTCCTGCTTCTCCTCCTACTGCTGCTGCTTCTGCTTTAGCTGCTGCTTCTGTTGCTGCTTCTATTGTTGTTGCTGCTATTGCTGCTTCTGCTGCTATTGCTTCTTTTGCTGCTGCTACTATTGCTGCTACTGCAGCCATTGCAAGAAAGGGGGGTGGGGGTCCCCCTAACAGAGGACCCGTCCCCAGTGAAGCTACCAGCCATGGTTTGATGCCCCTTTATTTTGTTGGTTTTTTTGTCAGTGTTGCTGATGTCAGGAGTGATTTTAGCTGAGGGCGGTGGAGATCATGCCCACCCTTAGGTTTTCTCCCCCCTTCCCTTGTCCTCATTTTTTTATGAGTTGATGACGTCAACAGTGACGTCAGTAGTGACGTCAGCAGCGAGATGTTGATGTCAGCACTGGCGGTTGGTGGGGCCGCTGCTGCAGCTGCTTTTGTTGCTGCTGCTTCTACAGGTGCTGTTGCTACTACTGCAACTGATGTTGGTGCTGTTGCTACTATTGAAGCTGCTGCTACTGCTGCTGTTGCAGCTGCTTTTACTGTTGCTACAATGGCTGTTGTTGCTATTGCAACTGTTGTTTCTACTGCTGCTGCTACGGCTGCTGCTATTGCTACTGCTGCTACTATGGTTGCAATTGCGGTAGCAACTGTAGCGGCTGCGGGCTGCTACGGCTACTATGGTTGTTGTAGCAGCAAAGGCAGCTGCTGTAGTCACGGCAGCGAAGCTCGTGGTGTGAGGTTTTTTTTCTCTTGCGTTTTTTCTCTCCTCTGTCACAGCTGGAAGCTGCCCGGTGTTGGTTGCAAGCAGCGGGTTGTTGCTCGCTGTCATCGAGCTACTGCTCGCTGGCAGCAAGCTGCTGCACATTGGCAGCAGCGGGCTGCTGCTCGTTGCTCGCTCACTCCAGGCAATGAGCAGCAGCAGCCGTTGCTGGCGCTACCGGCAGCTACTCGCTGCTGCTGCTGCTGTAGCTGGTTGTTGCTACGGCTCGCTGCTGCAGCTGCTATAGCCCACTACTACTACTGCATGCTACTACACCTGCTACTTGTTTCCGCTGCTGCTTGCAACTGCTACAGGCTGCTGCGGGGTGCTGATGCAAGCTGCTGCTGTTGCGGGCTGCTGCTACTACGAGATGTTGCTGTAGGGTGCTACTGCTGCGGGCTACTGCGAGCTCCTGTTTGTGCTTGCTACTATTGCTGCACGCAGTTGCTACTGGTTGTTGCTGCCACTGCTCGCTGTCCTTGCCTGCAGCTGCCGCTGTTGCACACTGCTGCTTCTACGTGCTGGTGCCAATCACTACACCTGGGTGACGTTGCAGTGTACGTCGTCGCTCGTAGGTGTCGGACGTGGCATGCCGCTCATCTCCTCGTGTCACGCGTGAGGGTCAGCGTTGCCGAAAGATTTCGGCAACATTTCCCCAGGCCCAGTGGCCGTGGGAAAAAATCCGACGCCGCCACCAGGCGGGTCAATGCTGCCGGAAAAAATCCGGCAGCATTTCCCTGGCACTGGCGCGTATGGGGGTCCGCCGGCGTTGTCTGGCACCTGTACGCCAGTCTTCTGCTACTACTGCTACACTCTGGCTCTGATACCAAGCTTGAAAACCTAGGCAACAGGTTGGGACAGCAGCGTTGTTGATGCATCGTGCGGGCTTCCACGCTCGTTGCTTAAGTCTACTACTCCCTCAGTCTGCAGCTTTAGAGTCTAAGTCTGGAAGCTCTGAGTTTGTTACTCAGAAACGCGCCCGTGAGTGTTAGCGCCAGAAAGCAGCTGAAAACTGAAAGTGACTGATTAAGAATGAAGAATGAGCAACAATGGGAGACCCCTCCAAGTTCTAGCTCCCCCCCACTAGTGTACAACTTTGTACTCAGCTAACCAGCCAATCAAAAAATAGTCCTAGACCTATTTTCTGGCACGCAGAGTTTTCTCTATGAGCCCTGCCAGACGCCCAACAGCCCAAAACCCGGGCGTCGTCCGTTTTGCCTGAAAACTGGACAACACCATAATAACAACCCTGCGAATGTAGTCGTGCAGTTAGAATCAGCTAGAAAAATAACATCATGGAGTTATGGCTGCCCAAACCCAGGTAGTGCCTACAACAGTCACCAATGCCAAACACAGCCATACAGCAGGAGACCTTGACCCTAGGCACTGTATGATGCTACGGACGCAATGCCACAACCAAACACACCGCTAGGTGCATGCAGACAGCATCTATGGTGGTAGTGACCGCCAGCGGCCCGACCGTCGAGAAGGCCTGCAGATGGAGCTGAGCGCATCGACGAAGGGAGGAGGCTCCAGCGAAAGGTGAGTGGGCCTCAGCGTGCGTCCGCTCCACCGAGCGACAATCTAGCGGCGTCAAGTGTCACCGTCAGTCATCTGTACGACAATGTACATACGCCAAGAGGACACAACAGATATAAGGAGAGATGGACGAAAACCTGTACGACAATCCATCAGCATCGTGTTTGCCGTCAATCATCTGCATGCGAATGTACACAAGCCAAGAGGACACAACAGCGTGTTGTGATTTGTGATGTTCCTGTATAGTCTACTGTGACCACTCGGCCATGTCCATACTTGTGCAGATCCCTGAGGCAGGCCCTCCTGACATCGGAGGGACGACGGGCGGCGGACTACCAGCTTGGAGCTGACCGACTATCGTTCCAGAGCCCCAGACACTGCCGGGACTCCCTGTATTTTCTCCGCAGCCAGCAGGAGTCTTTTCGGCGGACTGGCCATGAGCCCAATTTGCATATTTTTGCATTGCGTGTCCACCGTCTGATGATGGATGCATGCATGTGACCAGTCGTAGCGTCCGTCTTGTGATCCTGCACGTCTAGGTTTAGACGGCGTAGCATTCTGACATCTGTGCACAGAGTTATGGCCAAAACAGTGGTTTTGGGCCTGTTTTAGGACAGTTCTTGGACCGCCACGTGCGACACCCGCTGTGCGCCGCGGTAGGTATTAAGGCCATGGACCTTTCATTTTTTATCTCTCTTTGGAAATGCTATTGAAGCATTCAGACACTTTGCCTTGTGTCCCCTAGCCAAACTCTTGTCGTTGCGTGCACGACCTGTGACTGTCGTCATTGTCTCATCAGGCACTGACGCCGAGTCAACGGGAGTGTTGCTAGGAAGCTTCTTTGCATCTTCTCATGGTATGAGAGCAGTGAGACTGTTCTCACACAGCTGCGTACCAGAGACGCAGCAGAGCAACAGCTGTGAGAGTCACCGCTGCAACAGATCTACTGGGGCCTGTCGAAGACAACCGGTCACCGTCGATGCAGCCAACTCCCATCATGTGAGACTGTAGCAGCGGCGTTGCCACCGTGCCACCAACAGGAAAGTAGCAGAGCAGTAGAAGCAGCAACGGCAGTAGCAGCGCCGTAGCAGTAGCTACAATAGCGTATGGCGGCAGCAGCGAGTGCAGCCGCCGTCCGCAATCGCAGCGGCGGCCGCCGTCCGCAATCGCAACGGCGGTCGCAACAGCAGCAGCGAGCAACGGCAGCGGCAGCACCAGCAAAGCAGCAATAGAAACGACTGTGCAGCAGCAGCAACGGCAGCCACGGCGGCAGCGGCAGAGCAGCAGCAGCTGTATTAGTAGCAGCGTAGCAGCAGCAGCGGCGGCAGCGAGCGACGGCGGCAGCGAGCAGCTGCTGTAGCGCACAGCAGTAGCAACGACATTGCGCAGCCGCTGCTGCCATTGCTGCGCATGCAGCCACGCAACTGCTGCTCCAGCTGATAGCACATCTACTACAGCAGCTGAGCAAAAGCTGCTGCGCAGCCTCCGCGCAGCTTCCGCGCAGCCGTCACGGAGCGGCTGCACGCTCGCACAGAACCGCGAGAGAAAAAAAAAGGAAGGGAGTCGAGCCGATGTCAGCATTTTTGCTTGCTGATGTCATCAGGTCGTGCTGACGTCAGCAACCACCTGCTGACATCAGCACCATGCTTAGCCAAGTTTTTGGCCAGACAGTCAAAAATTGCCAACATCTCAAATCCTCGAGAAACGCTGACGCTTTCAAAATTTGACAAACTTGACCTGTCAACCCATACTTTGAGGCAACATGGACTCGTCGGAAAACAAGGAAAAGGTGACAAGTGATCCCTCCTCCTCCTCTTCTGGGGTCCTCAGCCCACACTCGTAGGCCATTGAGGACCTGCCGAGCCAGCAGGTTGAGATGCCTCACCTACAGCAGGAGCAGACTGATGCCATCCGTACGCTCACTGAACTTATGCATGGCCAGTCCACAGTCCCATGGCAGGTTTCCGAGGGAGCTGCCAGCGTCGCAGTCTCCACACAACAGTCGGCTTAGGTACCCGTTACAGGAGCTCGACCTGACCCACCACCTCTTGACCTCCTGGATGATGTGCCATTCATGCCAAATGACTCCCCGGATCATAAGATTTGAGTTCTTCAGGAGCGCCTACGTCAGCTACTGACGGGCACCAGATCTCCTCAGATTCCTACGCTGCAATCGCCACCCGACTATCCCGGTGACTATCCCCTTCCAGGAGTCTTCCTTGTCCCTCGTCCTCCTCAGCCTGCGGTTGCTCTCCTCATAGAGCGGCAACCCAAGGACTTTGAGACACCACCTCCACGGTACATCACTAAGGACGGTTTTGACTGCTTGGAGATCCTCTTTCAGGTCCGGGCTACTTCAGAGGGCGTGTGGCCCTACTACCATAGCTCGTATCAGCCTACAGACCCAGCACAGGTGCTGACAGCAGCCAGGACAATGCGCGCACTCCTCTATGGCATGCCACGCGAGACCGTCGTCAACTTCCGCCCCTTCCTTTGAGAGCCCGGCACAGGCACGGGCACCGACCCACGCGGGGGTTGGGATCTAGCCTTATCCCTGCTGGCCGCAGAGACGCACGCCACCCGTGCAGCACACATTTGTGCCTTTCACTCTCTCCGTCAGGGGCTTGCAGAGCCTGCAACTGATTACCGGCGACGCGCCATGCGCATCTACATGCGCCTTAGGACCTGCGGAGGCACACAGTTGTGGGTGCTCCATACGATGATGCTCGGAGTTCGCCTTGAGCATACTGACATCTTCACATGGTACAGTGATGCTGTCCTCGAGCCCTTTTCAGCCACTCTGCAGCTTCTCCCTTGGGCCCATCAGCTCTTCCTCCAAGTGACTTCGACCCACGAGGCAGCAGTGGCCCATCAGGAGACTTCCCTTGCTACAGCAGCCGACGCATCACCACCATCATTCCTCCTGCAGTCTCCTTCTTCATCCTCCATCACGTCCTTGTCTTCCTCCTCCTCTTCGGCCCCACCCACACCCACTCAGACACAGGGTGTTCTAGCAAGAGCTCAGGGGAAGAAGAAGAAGCGGAAGCGTGGATCATGTCTGCAGCAGTCACAGCAGTAGTCATCCTCGAGTTGTAGCATTGGACGCTCTGTTTAATGCTACAACTGTGGAGGCGCCCATCGCTACACCGAGTGCCAGCAGCCCCTCGATTGAGCACGGATTACTTGTGGACTCCAGGCTGTACACGCCCTCCGTTCCATGTCCAGCATGATATCCTCGTTGTCCTCCAGACGCGTGGCGACCACGAGTGCGGCTGTTCCCGCTTCTCCACCGGCAAGTTGCAGCGATCTGGACCCACGCAACGTCACCATCGATGAGCTCCGACACCTTCTGGCACTCCGCTTTCAGGGAGGTGCAAGTGTGTTGTCATCGTCGGGTGGTCCACAGCCTGTCTATTCGTCTATTCCTGTGACTCATGACGACGCGTGTGGGGGAGCACAGTCAGCATGTAATGATGATCGGCCTGACTACACTGATTGGGTTCATGAGTCTCATCTTTCATTCCTACGTCGTTCTTCCCCACTGACAGCTCAGCGTCCCTCACATGCCGAGTGTTCCGTTGCCCGTTGTAAAGTGACGTCCACTAGTCGTGACTCCAGTGGCACTTGGATCATTAATTCTGGTGCCACTCATCATATGACGTGTCGTCGTAGTGATTTTGTCGTTCTCGGTCCTGTCACGTCTGTCTTTTCCGTCTGTACAGGCTCTGGTCAGTCCTCGCCAGTCCATGGTGTTGGGGTTGTATGTTTTGATGGTCCGTCTAGCCCCCTGTACCGTGTTGTTTGTGTCTGATCTTGAGCTAAGCCTACTTTCTGTGCGTGCCTGCACATAGATGGGCCTCTCCGTGGAGCATACCGCAGACTCAACAACTGTGACTGCTACTGACACTCACAGTGTTGTCCTTTGTGCCTCTGTCGTAGATTATCTATCTCCCATCTCTCGTACCTACTCCCCTTGCTCCCCTTCCTCCTCCGTTCTGCGTTTTGTCACTGGTGTTCTGCTTCGGAACACCAACAATTGCTTCATCGTCGTCCGTGTCACGTGGGCTCTAATACTTTGTCAAAGCTCATTCGGAGACAGCCAGCTCTCGGTCTTGACGCGTCTTCTTTCGATAAGCCAACTGTCTCTTTTGCGCTCAGGAGAAGATGCACATATGCACCTACCCTTACTCTCGTTCCCGAGCACTTTGGCCTCTCGAGTTAGTGCACTCGGACCTTCTCGGTCCTCTTCCGGTCGAGTCCCTATCTGATCGGGGCCGGTATGTTCGGACTCTGACTGATGACTTTACCCGGATGCGGTGGGTCTATGCCCTACATCAGAAGAGCGACGCCGCCCTTGCAATTCGACTCTGGCTAGTGATGGCTGAGCATCTGTCACGTCACAAGCTACATACTTTCCGCTCGGATCGCGGCGGTGACTTCCTTTGCGAGATGGACGGATTCTTTGATGAGCACGGGATTTCTCACCAGGTCTCCGCCCCTGCTACCCCTGAGCAGAATGGTGTTTCCAAGCGCTGGAACCGCACCATGGAGGATGCGGTTCGCGCCATGCGGTTTGAGTGTGGTCTCCCTTAGTCCTTTGCTTTTGAGGGCTTTGCCTACATGACGTGGGTCTGGAACCGCCTCCCGCACGGTTCGCTTCCGGACCCAATTACACCGTATGACCTCTCGTTTGGACATCGTGCTGACCTCCGTTTCGCTCGCGTCTGGGGATCCCTGGCCTCCGTGTGGTATACTCAGGACCAGCAAGGGTCCAAGGTCTCGCCTCAAGGCCGCTTGTGTGCCTTCGTCGGCCTTTCCCTGCAGTCCAAGGCTTAGTGCTTCTGGGACCCTACTCGTCCTCGCGTCATTGAGTCCCGCGACGCGCTCTTTTTTTAGTCTCTCACATACCATGACCTAACTTTGATCATACCACTCTCCGCCACACATGTTCCTACCTGTGAGGGTTCTCGACGGATGAGGGAGACTTCTATGCCAGAGAGCACCTCTCATCAGGCTGATGTGTCCGCTCGAGCCCCCTTCACCTCTCGGTCTCCGGCCCTTCATGACCCGGCGATCATCGCTGTCGGTCCAGAGACCTCCCCTGTACAGCCTGTTTCACACCCCACAGGTGTCACTACTTCAGCTCCTGCGCCTGTACCTGCGTCATCCGGCACTCCTGTCCCTGTGTCTGGTCCAGTCTCGCCTACTTCCGTACCTGCGTCCGCCAGCACCCCTGCCTCTGTGTCAGGTCCACTCTTGCCTACTCCCGCTATCACATCTAGTCCCGAGTCTCCCACACACACGTCTCCTCGCATGGCATCACCGGCTGCCTTGCCTCAGCCCCCACCAGCTGTGGTCATGCCTGTCCCTAAGCATGAGGTGCGCTCCTTGAGCTCAGGTTGCTCCCGTGAGCCTGGTGGCCGTCTTCCACCACTGGATTCCGGACCTCAGCAAGCGTCGGGCCCCGCACCCAGGCGTCCATCTCGCAACATAACGAGTGGTGACCCCGGCACAAAGGCCCTAGGCCTAAGTGTCTGCACAGAGCTCACAGAGGTACATCCAGCGTGCCCCGTAGGGCACGATCTCGTCACTTGCGAGTTCCATATCACGTGTGATGCAGCAGCTGATCTTGTGGTCGTCAGGCCTAGCACCGAGGCGTGTGCCCTTGCCACGCAGAGCTCTCCCTCTATGGCGCCCGACCCCGGCACCTTGAGGGAAGCTCTCTCATCACAGGATGCTGACGCTTGGCGAGCTGCTTGCGAGGATGAGCTTCACGCTATCCGAGAGTACAGAGTCTACGAGCTCGTCGACCTTCCCCCTAGGAGGAAGGTTATTGAGGTCAAGTGGGTCTTTCGCAAGAAAGTGAAGCCAGATGGCTCACTGGAACACTACAAGGCCCGCTAGGTCGTCAAGGGGTACTCTCACATTGAGGACGTCGATTACACTGACACTTTTGCCCCTGTCGGCCGCATGACCTCAGCTCAAGCTCTGTTTGGTGTAGTAGCTCAGCATGACTGGGAATTGCACCAGATGGATGTGAACAATGCGTTCCTCCATGGCTCTCTGGATGAGGAGATTTACGTGGCGCAGCCACCAGGCTTTGAGGACGGTGACAAGGTCTGGCACTTACGCAAGTCCTTGTACGGTGTCAAGCATTCTCCGTAATGTTGGAACCGGGAGATCACCGGCACTTTGACTCGTGCGGGATATATACATAGAGAAGCAGATCCCTCTCTCTTCATCCTACCGACACACGAGCTGTTCATTTCCATCCTCGTCTATGTCGATGACCTTCTGATCGCATCTCCGTCCTTGGAGTCCGTGAAGGAGGCCGAGGCTGTCCTTCAGACTGCCTACAGGATAAAGGACCTCGGTCCTGCATCGGTGTTTCTTGGTATGGAGATCGTGTGAGATCGCAGGCGCCGGATGCTATTGCTGCATCAGGCCCAATATGCACAAGTCGTGGGGGAGCGCTTCAATGATCTCCTAGGTGCACTGCCCACCGCTTCCACACCTCTCACACCCGATGGGCAGGATGCCCTGAAGGTGGATGATCCCACATAGCTGGGGGAGACAGTGGACGTGACCTTGTACCTCCGTCTCATCGGATCTCTAATGTACCTCGCCACTACCACACGTCCTGACATTGCTTTCGCTGTCAACCTCCTCGCTCACTTCTCACGGACTCCTCGTGCTAGAGCCCTTCACATGGCTGTGCGAGTGGTGCAATACGTGGTCTCCACACCGTACCTTGGACTCTCCTTTGGTCGGCAGTGTTTGATGGTCCTTGACGGCTACACTGACAGCGACCGGACTTGGAGCCCAGATGGATGCAACCGTACTAGCTACGTGTTCCTGCTCGGTGGTATCGCTCTGTCTTGGCGTAGTGGGAAGCACGGCTGCATCGCACGTAGCTCGTCGGAGGCAGAGTACGTGGCTTAGGGGGTAGGGGCTACTGAGGCGGTATGGGTGAAGCGCCTGTTTCTTGAGCTTGGTCGGTCAGTACCCACCATTGTGCTTCGTTGCGACAGCCAGAGTGCTCTCGCCATTGCGGAGAACTCTGGTGTCTTTCATGCTCACACAAAGCACATTGCGGTTGAGCATCACTTTGTGCGTGATCTGGTGGAGCGACACGTGATCTCCGTCATGTGGGTTGGCACTCACATGCAGCGTGCTAATTTCTTGACGAAGGTACTAGCTCGCGGAAAGTTCCTAATGATCATTCGTTCTAGCGGGCTTCGCCCCATGCCTGAGGGTGGTTGAGTGTGGGATGTGTGTTTGTGTCTCATCTGTTTCACACTCACTATTGTACTTGTCCCAGTGCTACACGTTTATGGACATGCGTACCATCGGGTCATGTGGGAGTGTTGTGATTTGTGACGCTCCTGTATAGTCTACTATGACGACTCGGCCGTGTCCATACTCGTGCAGATCCCTGAGGCTGGCCCTGGTGACATCAGAGGGACGACGGGAGGCGGACTACAAGCTTGGAGCTGGCCAACTACTATTCCAGAGCCCGGACACTGCCGGGACTGCTTGTTGTTTCTCTACAGCCTCCAAGAGTCTTTTCGGCTCACTGGCCATGAGCCTGATTTGCATGTTTTTGCATTGCGTGTCTACCGTCTGATTATGGATGCATGCATGTGACCAGTCGTAGCCTCCGTCTTGTGATCCTGCATGCCTAGGTTCAGACTGCGTAGCATTCTGACATATGTGCACAGAGTTATGGCCAAAACAGTGGTTTTGGGCCGGTTTTAGGACAGTTCTCAGAAGATGCAAGGAAGCTTCCTAGCAACACTCCCGTTGGCCAGGCGTCAGTGCCTGATCAAATGGTGACGACAGTCACAGGTCGTGCACGCAACGGCAAGAGATTGGCTAAGGGACACAAGGGAAAGTGTCTGAATGCTTCAATAGCATTTGCAGAGAGAGATAACAAATGACAGGTCCATGGCCTAAATACCTGCCGCGGCGCACAGCGAGTGTCGCACACGGCGGTCCAAGAGCTGTCCTAAAACCAGCCCAAAACTACTTTTTTGGCCATAACTATGCGCACACATGTCAAAATGCTACGCCGTCTGAACCTACACGTGCAGGATCACAAGACGGACGCTACGACTGGTCACATGCATGCATCCATCATCAGACGATGGACACGCAATGCAAAAACATGCAAATCGGGCTCATGGCCAGTGTGCCGAAAAGACTCATGCGGGCTGCAGAGAAACACCAGGGACACCGGAAGTGTCCGGGGCTCTGGAACGGTAGTCGGCCAGCTCCAAGCTGGTAGTCCGCCGCCCGTCGTCCCTCCGATGTCACCAGGGCCCGCCTCAGGGATCTGCACGAGTATGGACACGGCCAAGTGGTCACAGTAGACTGTACAAGAACGTCACAAATCACAACACTCCCCCATGACCTGATGGTACGCATGTCCATACACGTGGAGCACTGGGACAAGTACAATAGTGAGTGTAAAACAGATGGGACAGAAACACACATCCCACACTCAACCATCCTCAGGCATGCGGCAAAGCCCGACGGAACAAATTGCCACCACGAACTTTCCGCGAGCTAGTGCCTTTGTCAAGAAATCAGCACGCTGCATGTCAGTGTCAACCCACATGACAAAGATCAAGTGTCGCTCCACCAGATCACGCACAAAGTGATGTTCAACCGCAATGTGCTTTGTGTGAGTATGAAAGACACCGAAGTTATCCGCAATGGCGAGAGCACTCTGGTTGATGCAACGAAGCACAATGGCGGGTACTCACTGACCAAGCTCAAGAAACAGGCGATGCGGCCATACCGCCTCAGCAGCCCCTGTGCCCAAAGCAACATACTCTGCCTCCAACCAGCTACGTGTGATGCAGTCCTGCTTCCTGCTACGCCAAGATAGAGCGGTACCACCAAGCAAGAACACGAAGCCAGTACGGCTACATCCATCTGGGCTCCAAGCCCAGTCCCTCTCAGTGTAGCCGTCAAGGACCATCAAACATTGCCGACGAAAGCAAAGTCCAAGGTACGGTGTGGAGACCACGTATCGCACCACTCGCACAGCCATGTGAAGGGCTCTAGCACAAGGAGCCTGCGAGAACTGAGCGAGGAGATTGACAGCGAAAGCGATGTCAGGACGTGTGGTAGTGGCCAGGTACATCAGAGATCTGATAAGACGGAGGTACAAGGTCACGTGCACTGTCTCCCCCAGCTATGTGGGATCATCCACCTTCAGGGCATCTTGCCCATCGGGTGTGAGAGGTGTGGAAGCGGTGGGCAGTACACCAAGGAGATCGTTGAAGCACTCCCCCACGACTCGTGCACATTGGGCCTGATGCAACAACAGCGTCCAGCGCCTGCGATCTCACACGATCTCCATACCAAAAAACACCGATGCAAGACCGAAGTCCTTCATCCTGTAGGCAGTGTGAAGGACAGCCTTGGCCTCCTGCACGGACTCCAGGGACAGAGATGCGATCAGAAGGTCATCAACATGGACGAGGATGGAAGTGAACGGCTCGTGTGTCGGTAGGATGAAGAGAGAGGGATCTGCCTCTCTATGTACATATCCCGCACGAGTCAAAGTGCCGGTGATCTCCCGGTTCCAACACTGCGGAGACTGCTTGATGCCGTACAAGGACTTGCGTAAGTGCCAGACCTTGTCACTGTCCTCAAAGCCTGGTGGCTGGGCCACGTAAATCTCCTCATCCAGAGAGCCATGGAGGAACGCATTGTTCACATCCATCTGGTGCAATTCCCAGTCATGCTGAGCTACTACACCAAACAGAGCTTGAGCTGAGATCATGCGGCCGACAGGGGCAAAAGTGTCAATGTAATCGATGCCCTCAATGTGAGAGTACCCCTTGACGACCTAGCGGGCCTTGTAGTGTTCCGGTGATCCATGTGGCTTCACTTCCCTGCGAAAGACCCACTTGACCTCAATAACCTTCCTCCCAGGCGGAAGGTCGACGAGCTCATAGACTCTGTGCTCTCGGATAGCGTGAAGCTCATCCTCGCAAGCAGCTCGCCAAGCGTCAGCATCCTGTGATGAGAGAGCTTCCCTTAGGGTGCACGGGTCGGACGCCATAGAGGGAGAGCTCTGCGTGGCAAGGGCACACGCCTCGGTGCTAGGCCTGACGACCACAAGATCAGCTGCTACATCACAGGCCATATGGAACTCGCGAGTGACAAGAGCGTGCCCTATGGGGCACGCTGGATGTACCTGTATGAGCTCATTGCGGACACTCATGCCTAGGGCCTTTGTGCCAGGATCACCACTCATGATATTCCGAGAGGGGCGCCTAGGTGTGGGGCCCGACGCTAGCTGAGGTCCGGAATCGAGTGGTCGAATACGGCCACCAAGCTCACGGGAGTAACCTGAGCTTGAGGGGCGCACCTCAGGCTCAGGGACAGGCATGACCACAGCTGCTGGAGGCTGAGACAAGGCAGCGGATGATGCCGTGTGAGGAGACGCGTGTGTGGGGAACACGGGGCTGGATGTGACAGCGGGAGCAGGCAAGACTGGACCTGACACAGAGACAGGGGTGCCGGCGGACGCAAGTACGGAAGTAGGCGAGATTGGACCAGACACAGGGACAGGAGTGCCGGGTGACGCAACTACAGGCGCACGAGCTGAAGCAGGGACACCTGTGAGGTGTAAAACAGGCTGTACATGCGAGGTCTCTCGACCGAGAGCGATGATCGCCGGGTCATCAAGGGCCAGAGACCGAGAGGTGAAGGGGGCTCGAGCGGACACATCAGCCTGATGAGAGGTGCTCTCTGGCATAGAAGTCTCCCCCATCCGCCGAGAACCCTCACAGGTAGGACCATGCGTGGCGGAGAGTGCTCTGATCAAAGTCAGGTCACGGTATGTGAGAGACTCGAAAAGGAGCGCGTCGCGGGACTAAATTACGCGACAAAGAGTAGGGTCCCAGAAGCGCCAAGCCTTCGACCGCGGGGAAATGCCGACGAAGGCACACAAACGGCCCTGAGGCAGGACCTTGGACCCCTGCTGGTCCTCAGTGTACCACATGGAGGCCAGGGATCCCCAGACGCGAGCGAGACGGAGGTCAGCACGATGTCCAAACCAGAGCTTATACGGTGTAATTAGGTCTGGAAGCGGACCGTGCGGGAGGCGGTTCCAGACCCATGTCATATAGGCAAAGCCCTAAAAAGCAAAGGACTCAGGGAGACCGCACTCAGACCGCATAGCGCGAACCGCATCCTCCATGGTGCGGTTCTAGCACTCGGAAACACTGTTCTGCTGAGGGATAGCAGGAGCGGAGACCTGGTGAAAATTCTCATGCTCGTCAAAGAATCCATCCATCTCGCCAAGGAAGTCACCGCCGCGATCCGAGCGGAAAGCATGCAGCGTGTGACGTGACTGACGCTCAGCCATCACTAGCCAGAGTCGAATCGCAAGGGCGGCATCGCTCTTCTGACGCAGGCTATTGACCCACCGCATCCGGGTAAAGTCATCAGTCAAAGTTAGAACATACCGGCCCCGATCAGATAGGGACTCGACCGGAAGAGGACCGAGAAGGTCCGAGTGCACTAACTCAAGAGGCCGAAGCGCTCGGGAACGAGAGTCAGGGTAGGTGCATCCGTGCATCTTCCCCTGAGCGCAAAAGAGACAGCCGATCTTGGGTGGCTTCTCGAAAGAAGTCGCGTCAAGACCGAAAGTTGGCCATAACCGAATGAGCTTCGACACACCATCAGAGCCCATGTGACACAGACGACGATGAAGCAATCGCTGGTGTTCCGAAGCAGAACACCAGTGACAAGTCCCCGAACAGAGGAGGAAAAGGAGCAAGGGGAGTAGGTACGAGAGACGCGATACAGATCATCTACGATAGAGGCACGAAGGACAACACTATGCGTGTCAGTAGCAGTCACAGTTGCTGAGTCTGTGGCATGCTCCACAGAGAGGCCCATCTGTGTGCAGGCATGGACACAAAGCAGGCTAAGCTCAAGATCAGGCACAAACAACACGTCAAAAAGGTACAGGGGGCCAAATGGACTCTCAAAACATACAACCCCAACACCATGGACTGGCAAGGACTGACCAGAGCCTGTACGGACGGAACAGACAAACGTGACAGGGCCGAGAACAACAAAATCACTACGACGACACGTCATGTGATGAGTGGCACCATAATCGATGATCCAAGTGCCACTGGAGTCACGAGTGGTGGACGTCACTGTACAATGGGCAACAGAACACTCGGCATCAAAGGGACGCTGAGCCATCAGTTGGGCAGAACAACGTAGAACACAAAGATGAGACTCATGAATCCAATCGGTGCCGTCAGGCCCATCATCATCACATGCTGACTGTGCTCCCCCACACGCGTCGTCACAAGTCACAGGAACAAACGGACAGACAGGCTGTGGACCACCCAACGATGACAACACACTCGCTCCTCCTTGAAAGCGGAGCGCCATGTGTCGGCGCTCTGCGATGGTGCGGTCGCGTGGGTCCAGATCGCTGCTACTCGCCGGTGGAGAAGCGAGAACAGCTGTAGTCGTGGCCGCCACACGTCCGGAGGATGGCAAGGATGTCATGCGGGACGTGGATTGGAGGGTGTGTACAGCCTGGAGCCCACGGGTAATCCGCGCCCAATCGAGCGGCTGCTGGCACTCGGTGTAGCGATGGGCACCTCCACAATTGTAGTAGTGAACAGAACGTCCACTGCTACCACTAGTGGACGACTACTGTTGTGACTGTTGCTGACCTAATGCACGCTTCCCCTTCTTCTTCCCCTGAGTTGTTGCTACAACACCCTGTGTCTGACTGGGTGTGGGCGGGGCCAAAGAGGAGGAGGAGGAAGACAAGGACGTGATGGAGGATGAAGAAAGAGACTGCAGGAGGGATGATGGTGGTGATGCGACGGCTGTTGCAGCAAGGGAAGTCTCCTGATGGGCCACTGCTGCCTCGCGGGCTGAAGTCACCTGGAGGAAGAGCTCATGGGCCTAAGGGAGAAGCTGCAGAGTGGATGAAAAGGGCTCAAGGACAGCGTCGCTGTACCATGTGAAGATGTCAGTATACTCAAGGCAAACTCCGAGCATCATCATATGGAGCGCCCATAGCTGTGTGCATCCAGAGGTCCCAAGGCGCGTGTAGATGCGCATGGCGCGTCGCCAGTAATCAACTGCAGGCTCTGCAGGCCCCTAACACAAAGAGTGAAAGGCACGAATGTGTGCTGCACGGGTGGCATGCGTCTTTGCGGCCAGCATGGATAAGGCCAGATCCCAACCCTCGCGTGGGTCGGCGCCTGTGCCTGTGCCGGGCTCGCCAAGGAAGGGGTGAAAGTCGACAACGGTCTCGCGTGCCATGGCATAGAGGAGTCTGCGCATCGCCCTGGCTACTATGAGCACCTCTGTTGGGTCTATAGGCTGATACGGGCTATGGTAGTAGGGCCACACACCCTCTGGAGTAGCCCAGACCTGAAAGAGGATCTCCGAGCATTCGAAGCCGTCCTCGGTGATGTACCGTGGAGGTGGTGTCTCAAATTCCTTGGGTTGCCGCTCTGTGGGGAGAGAAACCGCAGGCCGAGGGGGGCAAGAGACGGGGAAGACTCCTGGAAGAGGATAGTCACCGGGATAGTCGGGTGGCAATCGCACCGTAGGAATCCGAGGAGATCTGGTGCCTGTTTGTAGCTGACGGAGGCGCTCCTGAAGAACTCGAATCTCATGATCCGAGGAGTCATCAGGCATGCCTGGCATGAATGGCTCATCATCTAGTAGGTCAAGAGGTGGTGGGTCAGGTCGAGCTCCTGTAATGGGTGCCTGATCCGACTGCTGTGTAGATACCGCGACGCCGGCAGCTCCCTCGGAAACCTGCCATGGGACTATGGACTGGCCATGCAGAAGCTCAGTGAGCGTACGGATGGCATCAGTCCGCTCCCGCTGTAGGCGATGCATCTCAACTTGCTGGCTCCGCAGATCCTCAATGGCCTGCGAGCGTGGGCTCAGGACCCCAGGAGAGGAGGACGAGGGATCACTTGTCGCCTTCTCCTTGTCCGACGAGTCCATGTCGCCTCCCAGTATGGGTCAACAGGTCAATTTTGTCGAATTTTGAAAGCGTTAGCGTTTCTCGAGGAGTTGAAATGCTGGCAATTCTTGACTGTCCGGCCAAAAATTTGGCTAAGTATGGTGCTGACGTCAGCAGGTGGTTGCTGACGTCAGCACGACATGATGACTTCAGCAAGAAAAAATGCTGACGTCGGCTCGACTCCCTCCCCCCCCCGCCTTTTTTTCCTTTTTTTTTCTTCTCTCGCAGTTCTGCACGAGCGTGTAGCCGCTCCGCAGCGACTACGCGGAAGCTGTGCGGAGACTGCGCAGCAGCTTCCGCTCAGCTGCTGCTGCAGCTATGCTATCAGCTGCAGCAGCTGCTGTGTGGCTATGTGCGCAGCAGTGGCAGCAACGGCTGCGCAATGCCGCTGCTGCTGCTGCGCGTTGCGGCTGCTGCTCGCTGTTGCCGCCGCGCGCTGCTGCCGCTGCTGCTACTCTACTGCTGCCGCCGCGGCTGCCGCTGCTGCTGCTGCACTGTTGTGCTGCTGTTGCTGCTGCACTCCTGCTGTAGTCACTGCTGCTGCCACCGCTGCCGCTGCTCGTTGCTGCTGCCGCGGCCGCCGTTGCGGCTGCAGACGGCGGCTGCACTCACTGCAGCCGCCACGCGCTAATGTAGCTGCTGCTACGGCGCTGCTGCTGCCGCTGCTGCTGATGCTACTCTGCTGCTATGCTGTTGCTGGCACGGTGGCAACGCCGCTGCTACGGTCTCATATGATGGGTGTGGGCTACGTCGACGGCGACCAGCTGTCTTCGACACGCCCCAGTAGATCTGCAGCAGCGGTGACTCTCACTGTTGCTGCTCTGCTGCGTCTCTACTGCGCAGCTCAGTGAGAATTGTCTCATTGCTCTGATACCATGAGAAGATGCAAGGAAGCTTCCTAGCAACACTCCCGTTGGCCAGGCGTCAGTGCCTAATCAAACGGTGATGACAGTCACAGGTCGTGCACGCAACGGCAAGAGTTTGGCTAGGGGACACAAGGCAAAGTGTCTGAATGCTTCAATAGCATTTGCAGAGAGAGATAACAAATGATAGGTCCATGGCCTAAATACCTGCAGCGGCGCACAGCGGGTGTCGCACGCCGCGGTCCAAGAGCTGTCCTAAAACCGGCCCAAAACCACTGTTTTGGCCATAACTATGCGCACACATGTCAGAATGCTACGCCGTCTGAACCTAGACGTGCAAGATCACAAGACGGACGCTACGACTGGTCACATGCATGCATCCATCATCAGACGCTGGACACGCAATGCAAAAACATGCAAATCGGGCTCATGGTCAGTCCGTCGAAAAGACTCCTGCGGGGCTGCAGAGAAACAGCAGGGAGTCCCGACAGTGTCCGGGGCTCTGGAACGGTAGTCGGCCAGCTCCAAGCTGGTAGTCCGCCGCCCGTCGTCCCTCCGATGTCACCAGGGCCCGCCTCAGGGATCTGCACGAGCATGGACACGGCCGAGGGGTCACAGTAGACTGTACAAGAACGTCACAAATCACAAGTTCTTGGACCGCCGTGTGCGACACCCGCTGTGCGCCGCGGCAGGTATTTAGGCCATGGACCTGTCATTTGTTATCTCTCTGCAAATGCTATTGAAGCATTCAGACACTTTGCCTTGTGTCCCCTAGCCAAACTCTTGCCGTTGTGTGCACGACCTGTGACTGTCGTCACCGTCTGATCAGGCACTGACGCCTAGTCAACGGGAGTGTTGCTAGGGAGCTTCTTTGCATCTTCTCACAGCGTCCGGGCGCCACGTCGAGAGTCTCGCGTGGGTAACCCAGTCAACCGGTTCTTATCACTTCGCTCACTCCTAACTCACTTGCTTCTTGTCTTTCAATCATCGCACGCATTGTAAGGTTTTTCCGATCCATGGCATCGCTTCCTCCACCTATTTGCTTGCTTGCTTGCTTATCGTGGCAACCACAACTACCTACAATAGGTTCTAATAATGTGAGTACATGGGGGTGAATGTCCATACTCAGACCCTGTTGTTAATGCATTTAGATCCAATCGTAGAAGGTCACGTGCATAACCAGGGAGGAAATCAGTTTTCACATTTTCACCTAGGGGTTCCTATAAGCTAATATCATGGAAGAGGTCAGAACAAGAGAGCAAGCCCATTCGCACATGCGTACGTTGGGAGAGACGTTGTGCATTTCAAGCTTCACTCTGTGCAACCTTTGCACATCACACCGTCTGCACAAGTTTGTTTCCCTTCTATTGTTCTATCAAACAATATTCGCCTCGAATAAGTGGACCATTCAGTCCCGAGAAAGGCGCGTGAATGCACACAGAATCGCCTGTCCGCCGTAGTGAGTGCCATCAAGTCCATTTCCGTGTGATTGAGGAATGCGTCTCGTAGGGCTTTGTACTTCGGGTCTT
>SZWC01023284.1:1781-24732 GCA_023375785.1 Penium margaritaceum | reverse complement strand
AAGAGCTGTCCTAAAACCGGCCCAAAACCACTGTTTTGGCCGTAACTCTGCGCACACATGTCAGAATCCTACGCCGTCTGAACCTAGACGTGCAGAATCAAAAGACGCACGCAACGACTGCTCACATGCATGCATCCATCGACTGACAGCGAGTATATAATGCAAAAACATGCAAATGGGCCTCATGCCCAGTCCGCCGAAAGGCGCCTGCAAGACGTAGAAGGCACAGCAAGGAGTTCCGGTGACATCTGGGGCTCTGGAACAGTGGTCGGTCAGCTCCAGATGGGTAGTCCGCCGCCTGTCGTCGCGCCGGTGTCTCCAGGGCCGCCTGCCTTAGGGATCTGCACGAGTATGGACACGGCCGAGTGGTCACAGTAAACTGTACAGGTACGGCACGAAGCACAACAGTTTAGGGTTTCATTTTTGCGTTGGCTCCTATTGGGCCCCGCGGTACTGGGGACCAGCAGGTTCCCTTTCAACGCATGGGGAGTCTCGAACTGAGGAACTTCTAGGTTGCTTCCTAACCTTGCTTTAGCTGACGTGGCGACACTGCCCAATCAGTTGGCGCACTAGCAGGCAAGCAGGTGGAAGAAACAGCAAGGGTCAGGCTAGGGAGACGCGCAAAGTCTCATAAGCTCCAAGAGCTTAGTAGAGAGCAATGACAACTGACAGGCATGCAGCATAAACATCTGTCGTGGCGCACGGCGGGTGACGCACGCGACAGTGTCAGTTTCTCATAAAACTGGCCCAAAACCACTGTTTTGGCCAAAACTCTGCCCACGGGTATCCAAACGGAACACCGTCTGAACCTAGAAATACAATATCTTGAGTCGGACGTTGAGACTAGTACACACACAAGTCCGAAATCGAACGGTGGACATACAAAACATGCAAATCGGGCTCGAGAGCCTGCCCACTAAGAAAACTCTAACGTTTGCAAAAAAGCCACGAAGCACCAAGGCAAGCACCGAGGATGTCGTGGCAGCCGTTTGGCAGCTGATGGTGGGTGGAGCCACCACTCTTCGGTACTCCGGCGCCAGCTGCGTCCGTAACAGGAATCTACACGATCATGGCCGAGTCGTCATAGTAAGCTGCACAAACCGACGGGGACGGCTCATATCATGACACTATCCCCTGACCCGATGGTACGCATGTCCATACACGTACAAAACTGACATAGGTGTGCAACAATATGCTCAACAGTCCATGCTCACACACCCCACTCTCGACCACTTGCAGGCAAGGGGCGAAGCCCGACAGAACAAAGAGCCACCATGAACTTTCTACGCGCAAGTGCCTTGGTCAAGAAGTCAGCCCGCTGCATGTCCGTGCCGACCCACATGACGGAGATCACCTTCCCCTCCATAAGATCACGCACCAAGTGATGCTCAAGAGCAATTTGCTTCGTGCGTGCATGAAACGTACCACAGTTCTCTGCAATGGCAAGAGCACTCTGGTTGTCACAACGCTGAACGACAAAAGACACGGACTGGCGGAACTCACGAAACATAATCATTCTCTGATGAGAATGAGTATGTTTCGTGAGACAAGCACATCGCCTCAGTAGCCCCAACCCCCAAAGTAACACACTCATTTGTTGATGAGTTACATGCAATACAACCCTGCTTGCCGCTGCGCCACGACACAACAGTGCCACAAAGCAGGAATACGTAGCATGTCCAACTGTGCCCATTAGGACTCCACGCTCACTCACTGTCCGTGTAGCCATCGACTACCACCAAACACTGCTGTCGAAAGCAGAGTCCAAGGTACGCTGTGGACAGCACGTACTGCACCACTCGCACAGCGGCGTGAAGGGCTCTCACCCGAGGACACTATGACAACAACAGAAGGAGATTGACGGTGAAGGCAATTTCGGGTCGTGTTGTAGTGGCCAAGTGCATCAAAGAGCCAAGCAGGTGCAAGTACAGGGTCACGCCCACTGTCTCCCCCAGCTATGCTAGATCATCCACCTTTAAAGCATTCTACCCGTCACGTGTGATGGAGGTGGAGGCTGTGGGAACTACACCATGGAGATGAGCAAACCACTCCCCCACAACGTGGACGTAACGTGTCTGATGCAACAAGAGTGCCTATCGCTGAAAATCATGCACAATCTCCATTCCAAGAAACACAGATGTAAGACTAAATTCCTTCATCATGTAGGCAGCCTGAAGCACTACCTTGGCCTCCTTCACGACGTCAATCGAAGGAGACACAATCAGGAGGTCGTCCGAGTAGACAAGGATGGCGGTTAAGCTCTCAGCTGTCCGTCTGAGAAAGAGGGACGGGTCTGCGTCACTCTGCATGTAACCGGCACGTCTAAGTGTGCCGGTGATCTCCAAGTTCCAACACCTGGGTGACTCTTGTAGGCCGCACAAGGCGTTCTACAAGCGCTAGACCTTGTCACCGACCTCGAATCTAGGTGGTTGAACCATGTAGATATCCTCCTCTAAGGTACGAAGGTATCACTGAAATCTACACCCTCAACCTACGAGAATTCCTTGACCATCAAGCGAGCCTTGTAGCGTTCCAGTGTGCTATCAGGCTTCACCTTCTTGCAAAAGACCCACTTGGCTTGTACAGCCTTCCGCCCAGGCAGGAGGTCGACAAGCTTGTAGACCACGTGCTCACGGATGACTCTCAGCTCATCCTCACAAACAACATGCCACAAGTTTGCATCCTGAGCTAAGAGTGCTTCCTTCAACGTGCTTGGATCACGCGTCGTCGAGGGAGAGCTTCTCTTGGCTAAGACACATGCCTTTAGACTCGGTCTGATCACGTCAAGGTCAGCTACGACATCACAAGTGACCGAGAGCTCTCGAGACACCAACTCGTGGCTGACAGGACATGCCGGATGCAAACACTCAGGCAGACACTCAGGCCCTTGGCCTGAATGTCTACCTGGACACTCAGGCCAAGGGCCTTCGTGCTAGGCTCGCCACTCTGAATACTACGAGTCAAAGGTCTAGGTGCTAAGTGAGCAATCCGCTGAGCCCTAGAGGCCAGTGGTCGCATACGACCACCGGGCTCGTGGGAGTAACCCGATGTAGAGGTGCTCATCTCAGGCTGCAGAGAAGGCTGCTAGGCAATAGTCATAGGTGGAATAGGTGCATGCACGGGAGTGGGTGTGGCAGAGGGGACTAACACTGGCACGGGATCAGGTGTGCCAGAGGGGACCAACACTAGCACGGGATTAGATGTGCCCGAGGGGTCTGACACCCGCACAAGATCAGGTGTGTGAGAGGGGACCAACACTGGCACAGGATTAGGTGTGCCAAAAGGGTCTGACAGCGGCACATGATCAGGTGTGTCAAAGTGGACAGATGAGGCTACTCGATCCACAACCACGATGGCCAGATTGTCAACAACTGGAGACCGGACCGCAGGTGAGGAGGCCCGGACGGACCCATCCGCAGGACTAGACTCCCCCATCCACTCGGAGGCCACACAACTAGGAACGTGTTGGCGGCCAACGACAGAATTCTGGATAAGTCGTGGTAGGTGAGAGCTTCAAAGAAGAGAGCATCTTGAGAGTCGACAATGCGATGGCGAGCAGGGTGCCAACAACGCCAGTCCTTTGACCGTAGGGAGATGCCGAGGAAGGTACACATGTGTCCGCCAGGTGAGACCTTGGACCTTTGCTGGTCCTCGGTGTACCAGATGCAGACGAGAGACCCCAAAACGCGGGCGAGACAGAGATAAGCACGATGGTCGAACCACAACTCATACAGCGTGACATGGTCTACAAGTGGACCATGCGGTAATCGATTCCAGACCCACATCATGTAGGAGAAGTCCTGAAAGTTAAAGGAATCCAAAAGACCGCACTCAGATCGCATAGCGCGAACCGCATCCTCCATGGTGCAGTGCCAATGCTCAGACACACCATTCTGCTATGGTATAGCAGGGGCGGAAAGCTGGTGAAAGATACCGTGCTCAGCAAAGTAGGCATCCATCTCGCCTATGAACTGGCCACCGCGATCCGAGTGGTATGTGTACAGGGTGTGATGAGACAGACACTCAGCCATCACAAGCCACACGCGAACCACCACCGCGACATATAAATGTGGCAAAGGCTATAGAACCACCGCATCTAGGTGACGTCATCGGTTAGGGTGAGATCATATCGACCTTGATCAAAGAGGAACTCGACTGGGAGAGGACAGAGAAGGTCCAAGTGGACCAACTCTAGTGGGCACAGTGCCCTAGAGGAGGAGTCAGGATAAGAGCAGCAATGCATCTTATCCTGGATGCAAAAAATACAATCGGCCTTGGGTGGAGTCTCAAAGGCAATTGCGTCGAGACCGAGGACTGGCTGAGTTTGAATGAGCGTAGACAGAGTGTCCGAGCTCACATAGCAGAGGCGGTGATGCAACAAGTGTTGGTGCTCAAGGGAGTGAACACAAGTGACAAACACATGTGTAGAAGAGGGAGGTGGAGAAATAGAGGGAATGCAACGAGACACATGAGAAAGGTCATCAACAACAGAGGCATGAAGCACGATGACACGTGTGTCAAGAGCAATCACTGTGGCAGAGTCAGCAGAGTGCTCAACAGTGAGGCCCATCCTGGTGCATGCACAAACAGAGAGCAGGCTGAGCTCAAGAACAGGGAGAAAGAGTAAATCAGAAATGTACAAGGGAACAGACGGACCATCAAACCGCAGAACCCCAACTTCGTGTACAGGCTACGACTGACCAGACCATGTGCGAACGGACCGAACAGATGCAATGGGACCCAGTTTAACGAAGTCACTACGACGACTGATCATGTGATGGTTTGCACCAGAGTCCATGATCTGTTGACATGGTGTGCCCCTTGCCATGAGTGCCGTTCAGTGTACTTCCTGGTTAGACCACTGCGGAGTGGTCGAACACCTGATCTGACTTTAGATTTGGATTCCTTGGATTTTTCCATGCAGGATCGAGCTTTGAATCGCTCGATTTGAGTGAGTATTCAGAAAGTTAGCCTAGCCCGAAAAACGGGTATTGGGTGGGTGGAATCTGGTACCCGCCATTGGTGGCGGGATACTCCACCACCAGGGATCCGAGTTCATTCCTAATGGCCTCCAAATGCACCCGGGGCATGAATGAGGTGACCATAAGGACCTCCTTGACCAGGATGAACTTCTCCTTGACTTCTGGGCGAGGAAAGGCGCTTCGACGGGTCATCGTCGAAGCGCCTCCCGTTGCCTAGCGTGCAAGGCAAAGTGGGCGGCTCCACCAAGGGTTACTTCGACGGCCGTAGCAGGGGCTCTACTGCTCCGTTTTGGGCGTGCTTGGATACGTTGGAAAGCTTAGATCACAGGCTATAAGAATCTGATGTAATCTCACTATGCTAAGTAACAAAATCGTGTTTCGATTCAGTTCTACTGAATGCGACGTGATCCTTGTGCTCCACACTCTTCACCATTGGTGTCCCTTGGCTGCCCCAAACCTTGGTAGCGTGATCCAGTGAGAGCTAGGCATCCTTGAGGGTGCCTCCACACCCACTAGAGCCAACAAAGGGTTATGGGCCCACGTGCCTAGAAGGACCCTAGCTCCTCAACTTTCACGCTACCGCCGCGCGCCATGGCAACGACCGAGCAAGAGAGCATCGGCACCGTCTCCAAGTTTGATGGAAATGGCTTCCCCTTGTGGAGGTGGCAGTTTGAGGTCTACCTCGATGACAAGGGTTTGCTTGAGCTGGTCAACGGTGAAGAGACCGCGCCTCCGGAAACCGCGACGCCGGAGGAAGTGGACAAGTACAAGAAGCGCAACAAGAAGGCGCTTGCNGCGCACTGATTCAAGGATGCACGGAGGCCGCGGAGGCCTGGAAGAAACTCTGCACCATCTACCAGTCCACCAACCTTGCTAACCAGCTCTTCGTCTTCAAGAGGCTCGTCACCCTCCGAGCCAACGAAGGCGACGACATCATGGAGATCCTGCAGCAGATTGAGTCCCTCACTGCCGAGTGCGTAGCCACCGGATGGAAGGTCGACCCTCAGCTGCAAGCCATGATCCTCCTTCTGGCCTTGCCGGACAGTTGGAGTCCCATGATCACCGTCGTAGGCGGCTGGTCCGCCGATGAGCTGAAATACCCGAAGGTGGCTGAGTACGTCCGCAATGAATGGATGCGGCGTGGTGGGAGAGAGAGTGGGGCGACATCAACTTCCGCCTATGCCGTCCGCCCTCAAGGTGGAGGGGGAGGCAAGAAGGGGAAGGGTGCCAACCAGGGTACCAAGAGAGGTGACAACAAGGGGGAGTGCTACAATTGTGGCAAACAAGGCCACTACGCACGTGATTGCCCCAACAAGAAGTCGGACCAGCCCAGGAAGGGCGGGAAGAAGGACACCCAGGCCATGATGGCCAGGGAGTCTACCGACTTGACAGATCCGGAAGTCACTGTGATCGACTCCGGATCAGGCCGCCACACACAATGCAACCGGGCGGCATTCGTCACCTACGGCGCCACCGAGCGGCGCATGACAGTGGCCAACGGCAAAACAGAGTTGGCCGCGGGCGAAGGCAATGTTCGCATCGAGTCGGTGGTGAACGGGAAAGTCATTCCGTGNGCCATGATGGCCAGGGAGTCTACCGACTTGACAGATCCGGAAGTCACGGTGATCGACTCCGGATCAGGCCGCCACACACAATGCAACCGGGCGGCATTCGTCACCTACGGCGCCACCGAGCGGCGCATGACAGTGGCCAACGGCAAAACAGAGTTGGCCGCGGGCGAAGGCAATGTTCGCATCGAGTCGGTGGTGAACGGGAAAGTCATTCCGTGCACCATCTACGACGTGCTCCACATGCCCAACTTTGGGGCAAACCTGCTGTCAGTGAGCCGCCTTACCGACAAGGGGCTCGAGGTGCTCTTCAACAAGAAAGAGGCCATCATCTGGAAGGAGGGGGACGGCGAGGTAATTGCACGTGGCAAGAGGGAGGAGGACTTGTACCTTCTCCGTACCAAGGTTCTTGCCGATACGGTGAGGACCGATGCCGCCAACCTCGCGACAAAGGATGAAGGGGACCTGGACCTATGGCATCGTCGCCTATGCCACATCGCTCCCTCAACTGTGAGGGACATGGCAAAGAAGGAAGTGGTGCGGGGTCTTGAGGTCAAGAGCCTCGACGCAGCCAAGGATGCCGTGTGCGAGCCGTGCGTGGTCGGCAAGGCGACACGGCAACCGTTCAATGGCAAAGGGACGCGAGCGTCGGCGAAGTTGGAGGTGGTGCACACTGACGTGTGCGGACCATTCGAGAGCTCCATCGGGGGCGCTCGCTACTTCGTCACCTTCATCGATGACCACAGCCGAAAGCTCTACCTCTACATCATCAAGAGGAAGAGCGATGTCTTGTCGTGCATGCACGAATTCGTGGTGGCTGTGGAGCGGCAAACGGAGTTGAAGGTGAAGGCGTTCCGGAGTGACAACGGTGGCGAGTACGAGGGCTGCTCGGCATGGATGAAGAGCAAGGGGATTGCGTGGCAGAAAACTACGCCACACTCTCTGCAGTAGAACGGCGTCGCCGAGAGGGCGAACCGCACTATCCTCAACATGGTCCGGTCCATGTTGAGTGATGCCGGCCTTGCGCAGCGGTACTGGGGCGAGGCGGCACAGACAGCGGCGTACATCATGAATCTGACGCCGACAAAGCCGCTAAAAGACACGGAGTCCAAGGTGTGGAAGACGCCACAAGAAGTGTGGAGTGGGAGGAAGCCAACTGTGGCACACCTCCGCACGTTTGGTTGTGTTGCACATGCTGTTGTGCAGGCACAGGAGGGGCGGGGCAAGCTGGACCCGCGGACTCGCCGGTGCATCTTCGTCGGGTACGAGAGCGGGAGCAAGGCGTACCGGCTCTTCGACCCGCGGAGGCAGCAGATCGTGAAGAGTCACGATGTCACGTTTGACGAGGAGAGTCGTTGGACGGACAAGGATGCGGGTCTCTCCAAGCGGGGGGAGTGGCTGCCACTCCTCGAGGGGGAGACGCCGGAGGACGCAAAAGAGGGTGACGTCCCATCGGCTCCAACCGGCGACAACCATCTGGTGGATGTGGGAGCGGCTGATTTGCATTCAGCCAAGTCGGACAATGAGTCCGAAGCGCCGGCAGCAGTGGAGCTGAACGAGGAGGCGGGGAGTGAGCCCGCATCTCCACGGTCCCCGAGAGAGGGGGAGCAGGCCAGCGGTGTGAGTGGCGCAGCAAGAGGGCAGCAGCAGCAGCAGCGGCAGCAGCAGCAGCAGCCTCAACAACAGCAGCCCCGGAGAAGCGGATGCGCAAGGAGGACGGCAAAACGGTACGATGCCGCGCAGGGCACCTGGACTGGGTTTGCTCGAGCGTTCTTTGCGCAAGAGGAGCCCGAGACCGTCAAGGAGGCGTTGCAGCAGAAGGATGGGGCTGAGTGGGAAGGAGCTATAAAATCTGAGCTCGCCTCCCACGAAGAGAACGGTACTTGGCAGCTGATTGATAGGCCGGAGGGCGCGAAAATCATCGGCTCCAAGTGGATCTTCAAGAAGAAGCTCACCAAGGAGGGGAAGGTGGAGCGGTACAAGGCGCGGCTGGTCGCGAAGGGGTACGCCCAGCGAAAGGGTGAGCACTACGATGAAACCTTTGCGCCGGTGGCGAAGTTCGCCTCCATTCGCTCCATCCTCTCCGTGGCGGCGGTGCGTGACTATGAAGTCCACCAAATGGACATGAAAACTGCGTTCCTCAACGGCGACCTGGACAAGGAGGTCTACATGGAGGTGCCGGAGGGGGTGGACGCGCCGCCGGGGAAGGTGTGCCGGCTTCGCAAGGAGCTCTACGGGCTGAAGCAAGCGCCACTCATGTGGTACCTGAAAATGGACGGCCTCATGGCCGAGCTTGGCTTCAAGCGCTGCGAGGCGGATCACAGCGTGTACGTGCGGAAGCAGCCGGGGTTGCACCAGATCGTGGCACTCTACGTGGATGATCTCATCCTTGTGTCATCGGACATGGAGGAGTTGGTGAACCTGAAGCGGCAGCTGGGCGGTCGGTTCAAAATGACCGACATGGGCGAGCTCGAGTACTACCTCGGCGTCGCCATCAAGAGGGACCGCAAGGCACGCACGCTCGAGATGGGGCAGGCAAAGTACGTGCAAGAGGTGCTCCGCCGCTACAACATGGAGGAGTGCAACCCCATCGGCACACCCATGACCACCACGTGTGAGTTGAGCTCGAGCATGGGCCCGAGCACGGACGAGGAGAAGGAGGAAATGGCAGGTGTGCCATACCAGTCCGCAGTGGGGAGCATCATGTACGCCATGGTGGCGACACGGCCCGACCTGGCCTTCGCGGAGGGCCAAGTGAGCCGCTACGTTGCTGACCCCGGGCCGTTGCATTGGCAAGCGGTGAAGCGGATCCTCCGCTATCTCAAGGCGACTAAACAGTCGCGGCTCGTGTTTGGAGGGGGAGCACGTGACGACTCTCTCGAGTTGGTCGGCTACTCGGATGCCGACTGGGCTGGTGATGTGGACGACAGAAAATCAACGTCCGGGTATGTGTTTGTGCTTGGTGGTGCAGCGGTTTCATGGGCAAGCCGGAAGCAGGACTGCGTGGCGTTGTCCAGCAACGAAGCGGAGTACATCGCGCTCGCGGAAGCCACAAAGGAGGCGGTGTGGCTGAGGCGGCTGCTAAAGGAGATCGGCGTGCCGCAAAGGAAGCCGACGGTACTCAACGTTGACAACATGAGTGCCATCAGCCTGACCCAGAACCCAGTGCTGCACAGGAGGACCAAGCAAATCGAGATCCGTCATCACTACGCGCGGGACTTGGTGGCGAAGGGAGATGCGGCTATTGTGCATTGTGGCACTAAGCGCATGCTCGCCGATGCCATGACCAAGGCACAGCCCAAGGACAGGCACGACGCNAACATGAGTGCCATCAGCCTGACCCAGAACCCAGTGCTGCACAGGAGGACCAAGCACATCGAGATCCGTCATCACTACGCGCGGGACTTGGTGGCGAAGGGAGATGCGGCTATTGTGCATTGTGGCACTAAGCGCATGCTCGCCGATGCCATGACCAAGGCACAGCCCAAGGACAGGCACAACGCGAGCTGCATGGAGCTCGGTCTGCACTGTGAAGTTTAAAAATGCTACAGGATCCAAGGACAGGGCATCAAGGCTGCGGTGCAAGGGGGAGATTGTTGACATGGTGTGCCCCTTGCCATGAGTGCCGTTCAGTGTACTTCCTGGTTCGACCACTGAGGAGTGGTCGAACACCTGATCTGACTTTAGATTTGGATTCCTTGGATTTTTCCATGCAGGATCGAGCTTTGAATCGCTCGATTTGAGTGAGTATTCAGAAAGTTAGCCTAGCCCGAAAAACGGGTATTGGGTGGGTGGAATCTGGTACCCGCCATTGGTGGCGGGATATTCCACCACCAGGGATCCGAGTTCATTCCTAATGGCCTCCAAATGCACCCGGGGCATAAATGAGGTGACCATAAGGACCTCCTTGACCAGGATGAACTTCTCCTTGACTTCTGGGCGAGGAAAGGCGCTTCGACGGGTCATCGTCGAAGCGCCTCCCGTTGCCTAGCGTGCAAGGCAAAGTGGGCGGCTCCACCAAGGGTTACTTCGACGGCCGTAGCAGGGGCTCTACTGCTCCGTTTTGGGCGTGCTTGGATGCGTTGGAAAGCTTAGATCACAGGCTACAAGGATCTGATGTAATCTCACTATGCTAAGTAACAAAATCGTGTTTCGATTCAGTTCTACTGAATGCGACGTGTTCTGCCCACTCACATCCGTGATCCTTGTGCTCCACACTCTTCACCATTGGTGTCCCTTGGCTGCCCCAAACCTTGGTAGCGTGATCCAGTGAGAGCTAGGCATCCTTGAGGGTGCCTCCACACCCACTAGAGCCAACATGATCTAGGTACCACTCGGCTCACGACCAGTCGTCGACACTGAACAACATGCCACAGAACACTTTGTCCCTACTAGACACTCAGTAGAGGACTCGGAACAACGACGAACAGCACAGATCTGTGAATCGTAAAACCAGTTGGTACTATCAGGTCCATCCTCATCGCAAGCCAACGTAGCTCCACCACAAGCATCATCACGGGCAACATACGTCGTAAGATAAACTTTTGTGGGACCACTCGACTGTGAAAACACACTCGCAATTCCCTGAGTACAAAGTACCAGCAACAGACAAAGCTCCGTGATCGTGCGATCCCGAGGATCCATATCAATACTGTCGCCTGGTGAAACAGATGCGTTTGCTGCAATCGTAGTTGCGGCGCATCCCGGCCATGTGTCACTTGAGGAAGTGCACTGCATATGCACCACTTGAAGGTCGCGCATGATCCGAGTCCAGTCAAGGGGCTGCTCACACTTCGTGTAGCGGTGAGCGCCTCTACATTTGTAGCATTGGACAGAACTTCCACTACCACTACACACTGGCTGCTTTTGCTGCTACTGTTGTTGCTGTTGGCCCTTCCCACATCTCTTCTTTGCCTTCTTTCCCTATACGGCCACTGTAACGACTTGAGTGTGGCCGCTCGGGATAGGGGAGGAGAAAGAGGAAGTGGTGGAGGTGGGACTAGTGAGCTGGGACAGAGGCGTAGGAGGGGTCGCAATCAACCTGCAACAAGTAGAGTCTTTTGATGGATGTTAGCAGCCTCATGAGCCAATTTGGCCTGGAGAAAGTAGTGATGGGTCCAAGGAAACAACTGGAGTGACTCCGACAACTCAGAGAGAGCCACATGGTCGAAGCCCGCAAAGAGGTTCACGTGGTCAAAGTGTGCCTCCATCATGATGCTGTTGACTACCCACAATGTCACACCACCGGTCCCTAGGCACGTGTAAAGACGCATTGCGGGCCTCTAGTATTCAGCTACAAGCCCCGTGGAACCCTAATGTAGGGAGTGAAACTCACGTAGTCCGGCCGCCCTCGTAGCATGGGTCTCCGCAACGAGAAGTGTCAGGGCAAGCTCCCAACCCCAGTGTGGATCTGCTCTAGTCCCAGTCCCGGTCTCATCCAGATTGGGGCGGAATTGACCACAATCTCCCGATGCATGATGTAGAGGCGAACGTGCATCGCTCTCGCTGCTGTATGGACCTGGTGAGCATTGCGAGTCTGGTACCGGTTGTGGTAGTAAGGCGAGACGCACTCAAAGTCGGCCCATACCTGAAACAAGGTCTCCCGACAATCGAAGCCCGCGTCGCTATCGTAATGGGATGGAGGTGTCTCGAAGTCCTTCGGTCGTCGCTCCGTGGGGAGGGCAACCTGAGGCTTGGGAGATGGTGGACGGGGTATAGGGAGACCACCAGTGAGAGAAACACCACTATAAGTTAATGCCGCTGAACAATGTGCCTGATCTTGACGGCGAGAAGGTGGCGGGTTAAGAGGCTATGACCCCAAACAAAGCTCACAAATGCGCTCCTCAAGGACATGAATCTCATCCTAGCGTGTGTCAGCCTCCATCTCCTCCTCATCCTAGGTGTCAACCTATGATGAGGGGTGCTGATGCCGCAACGTTGTGTATGGTGTAGACTGCTGAACAGATGGTGTTGCTCCTGTAGATCCACCTGGTGGCTGCTATGAGGCCCCCGAACGACTGTGTAGTAGATCAGTAATCTCCTGGAATGCATCGTTCTACCGCTACTGCTGTAGGCGTATCTCATCCTTTGACGAAGATTGTCGATCGCGAGTGACTGCGACCGTGGACTCATGATGCCCAAAGAGGAGGAAGAGGAGCGTTCTCCGAGGCCTTTGTCTTTGTCACACATCGACGTGATTGAAGCCCTCAGTATGGGGCCAAATGAAAAAATGCTCCAAAAAAGAAATTGGCAGCATTTCTCGAGGAGTTGAAACGTTAGAAAAAACGACGTTTTGATCCCAAAATTACTGACGTCAGCATAACCGATGATGACGTCAATGTTGTTTACGCTAGGAAATAAATGCTAGCATTTTTTATGGTGGCGTATTTTATGCAACGTGTTTTTTGGAAGTCACACGAACTCCGCGTGACTGGTGGGGGTAGCCGCATCACTCCCCGCTCGCTACTACGTAGGGGTCGTGCAATCCTACACAGCCTTTTTGAAGTACTGTATAGCTTCTACATAGTTTTGCGACACTATTATGCAACAGCACTACTAGGCAACAACAATGTCACGCAGGGTTGATGCTGCTGCTACGGCCGTCGCCATCAGTGTTGCGCTGCTGCTACTACTTTTGCTACGGCTACTGCACTACTGTTGCTGCTCACGGCTACTGACGCTACAACTGCTGCAATCTGCTGCTGTAGCTGCGCGCTGCCATTGCTTGCAGCCGCTACCGTGAGCTGCTACGTACTGATTCTCCCTCCTCTTTTTTCCCTTTTTATATAGATGAGGAGCGAGACATGGCTGCTACTGCCACCCAGTGCTGCTGCTATTGCTCGGCTTGGTTGTTGGAGCTGGTAACTGTCGTAACTCAGCCGGTAAGGTGGTGGGAATAGCGTTTTGGTGAAACTACAAAAACGGCTGCGGCGGGTCCCAGAATATGGCAACGACGATGAATCTCACTGCTGCTGCCGGTGCTGCATCTCTGCGGTGCAGCTCAGAGAGAGAGAGAGAGAGAGAGAGAGAGAGAGAGAGAGAGAGAGAGAGAGAGAGAGGTCTCACTGCTTGGATATCATGAGGAACTGCTAGGAAGCTTCCTAACCTTGCTACAGTTGACATGGCGATACTGTCCAGTCAGCTGGTGCACTAGCAAACAAGCAGGTGCAAGAAATTACAAGGTCAGGCTAGGGAGACACGCAAAGTCTCATAAGCTCCAAGAGCTTAGTAATACAGAGAGAAATGAAAACTGACAAGTACACACCATGACTAGCCATCGCGGCGCAAGATGAGTGACGCACGCGACAGTGTGAGTTTGTCCTAAAATCAGCCCAAAACCACTGTTTTGGCTGTAACTTTGTGCACAGGTATCCAAATGTAACACCATCTGAACGTAGGGATGTAGAATCTTGAGCAGGACGTTATGAAACATGCACAAGTATGACATTGATCGGTGGATAGACAATGCAAAACATGCAAATTGGGCTCGAGAGCCAGTCCACCCAGAAATCTGCAACGCATGTAGAAAAATCACAAAGCACCCCGGCAAGCACCCAGGATGTCATGGTAGTTATCTGGCAGCGGCTAGTGGATGGAGCCACCACTCGTCGGTGCTCCGGCGCCAGCTGCGTCCGCATCAGGGACCTGCACGAGCATGGATACGGTCGAGTGGTCATAGTAAGTTGTACAAACAGACGAGGATATCTGACATCACAACATGAACCCCCCATGCAAACCATGCGCAAACCCCCACCAAGAACATTCACAAATTTCTTGAATGAGGGGCTTGTGAAAAATTCAAAAACGTTGATGACGTCAGCATGTTGACGTTGCATCGTGTGTAGTGTCGACATGGTGCAATTCCTTGTTGTCCATGGGGATAAGGTTTATATTCTGAGGTTCTTGGGTAGGGAAGTCTTACTCTTCTGAACACCGGGTAGAGTATTTTTATTCTCCTTAACGCCTGGTAGGACATACACACAATCAAATTTCTTGGGTAATCCCTACATGTACCCTTGCCAAAAAGCTACTGCAATAGGTCAACGTCTTTTGAAACACTCTCTAGCTCTAACATGTTAAATGCCACACACTGAAAAAAACTTCAACAACAAACGCCGGTTCCCGCTGGTAGACGTACACGTTGCCCTCATTTTTACAAGACCATCTTCTTATTGCCCTCATTCTAAGAATTATTTTTGTGTCTCCCCCATTCGGACAATATCACCAAGTCGCCCTATTTTTGTGCTCCAAGGAGTTATCACCAGAACACCCAGTATTCATGCAATATAATCGATGTCTTACCTGTGCTTTTAAAATTATTCTCCTTGTCCTTGTCATACACTTTGTCGTAAACATGCAATCCTTTTGTAACACTTTGACATGTTCTCGGTTGTATACATGACAAAGTGATGTGTAAGCCAATATGCCATCTATCTAAATGCAAAAGAAGTCAACCATATTCATTTATGGAATTTCTACATATTTTTCACCAAAGAGATTAGATCTGTCCAAGTAACCAGATAAGAGTTGATTGATAATGCTCAAATTTTCATAGCAACCTGTGATGCACTTTTAACGAATAAGATCTCATCTTTCATGCATGTAACGAGCCTTATGACAAATGGAGCACCTGATTGGTTACTACAACGGGCCAGAACCTCCAGCTCCTGCTCTGAATTCATCGTCGGAGTTCGCAGAATGGAGTTCTCAGTCCGCGTCAGGGGTTTACCTCCTTTGCAGGACTCAGGGGCAATCGTCATCAACGACCTAGAGCAAGGAGACTCGAATGTTTTGAGTCTCCAGAGGCCCATTTCTATTTTTTAACCTAACCCCTGGTTTTGGGACCCAAACCGGGGGTTTTTACCTCGAACTCGTGCCTTTGCACGAGTTATTCCATTAACTTATGTTGAAGTTCATCACAAACGAACTTCGATTTAAGTTTTTGACATTCTGGTGGGAAATCATCGCGTGCGAGGTACGCTCGCAATTTCGTGCCAGGACCACCTCACATCTCTCGTCTGTCGTCTGTCGTCCCCCTCCCTCGTCCTTGCTCGCTCGCTTGCGAGGAGGGCGAGCGGGGGCAAAGGCACGAGAACGCGAGGCCTCACCCTCGAGGCCCTCACGGTCCCTCAGTCGTAGATCAGGCTGAGGCCGCGATCGGCGGCTGGTAGCTGGTCGGCTGCTTGCCGGCCGTTCACTTGGCCGGCCACCGGCCATCCAGCCGGCCGCCAGCCAGCTGGCTTGCGGCCGGCTGGATGGCCGGTGGCAGGCTGGATGGCCGCCAGCTAGCTGGCTGGCGGCCAGCAAAGTGCTGGCAGTCGACCAGCGCTCGCTGATGCGAGGGGTGGTGCGCAACCACCTCTCACTTCAGCGAGGAGGGAGGGCCAAGCCGGCCCTCTCGCTACATTCCTCCCCACTTATTATGAACCGTCTCAGTTCATGAACAACAAGCATGGTTTTCAGATAGTGAGTCATCAACATTATGAAAGAAATTTAGTAATTTCAATCACCAGCTAAACATGAACACGTGCATGGCACTTGGACCTAAGCTGCAACATGTCGGTCAGCAAGCCTAGCGGCCTCCCCCCTTTAGGCTGGAGCGTCCACGTGACGACCTTGTTGGGCGTCCCCAACCTTCTATGGGCGTAGTCCATGAATGCCGTCTTGCGGAAATGTTGTTCACTTCTTCTGCGTTTAGGTGGTGCCCCCTGACATGCGTCGATCTGTGCAAGCTGCCAGCTCATTCCAATACTTGTTGACCACCCCTGTGGACAACCGAGATTCGGGCTCCCATGAGTTATGTTAAGGTCCACACCCAGCCCAATGAACGAGGTATTACAACCTGCAACTGAAGAGTACACTCCCGGTGTTTGACTAGGCAAAGAATCACGTATTAGCCATTGGCAGCAATGACTGCTGGTGGTGGCGAAACGATTCCCTGTGCCGTGTATGGAGCCAACAGGCTCACATGAAACACGTCATGTCTCTTCATACTAGGTAGAACAAGCAATCAGTATGCCACTGGCCCGATGCATGCAACGATGTGAAATGACTCAATCCACTTCGGTAGAAGTTTCCGCGCCCCTTGGGACTTCAGCCAAAGAGTCTTAGTGCTAAGCAGCACTTTGTCACTGATGTCAAATAAGACGTCACGGTGACTTTTGTTGGCATATGCCTTTTTTTGTTACCGAGCAGCTAAAAGGTGACCCTTCGCCTCCTCTAACAAGGAGTCTATGCGCTCGGCAAAGGCTTAAGCAGAAGGAACCTCTCTTCCTATACTCCCTCTCTTCACCAATGAAGAGGACACCACTTGATGCCGACGATTGTTCAACACAAACGGTGTGAACTGTGTAGACTCGTTCACTGAGTTATTCAATGTAAACTCTGTCGGTGCTAAGAATTTGTCCTTGTCATTCATACAAGGGTCCACAAACATGCGGAGCATTTGTTCCATAGTGCGGATCATGCGCTATGTTTGTTCGTCACTTTGAGGGTGAAATACTATCGACATTTGTGACTCGCTGCCGAAGTACTCGTGCATCTTTGGCCAGGACTTACTAGAAATGTTTTTATCTCAATCCGAGATAATACGCAACGGTAAGCCGTGGTACTTTACGAGCGGTCTCCTGTGCGTTCACGTCAGTGGTTGTAGGAATGAAGTGTGTCATCTTCGTCAGAAGATCCTCAACCACTATCATTACATCGTGGCCACGGGCCGTGTCCGAAAGACCAGTGATGAAGTTCATGCTAACGCACTCCCATGGAGTCCCATGAATGGAAAGTACTTGGAGGAGTCCAACAGGCTTCTTTTTACGAGCCTTATTCTGAAGACATGGGTCGTATGTCATACAATACTCCCGGACATCGACACTCCATCCTGGCCACCAATAGTGGTCCAAGAGTGCCTGTCCGGTGTTTCAAGGTTCCACATGACATACGACCGACGGGTCGTGGAACTGGGAGATAATCTTCACTCAAAGGTCTCCCGAGTCTGGCACAACTTGTTCTCCGTGCCAAAAGATTCCTATGAATTTTACAAAACCATAATTGTCTAGGTTTTGAGATTCTTGAAACCAAGAATCCACACACTATCCCATCCGGATTCTATTTACAATTTTTTTGTAGTGGATAATCTCTCGAGGTGGTTGAAGCATAGGTGTAGGGGACTCTGGTTCTTACACGGTTGCTATCATAATGGCCATAAAACACCCACCAGCCTCGGTGGTTGCTTTAATGTCCACAGGCTGTCAGCTTAGTGGATCGGTCATATTGATGTGCCCAGGCTGATCTTCCCATGTGAACGAGATTCGAATAAGGTATTCGGTCCAATGCGCCTGTCATCTTGACAGGTTAGGTTGCGTTTGGAAAAATACCTATGGGTTATGGTTGGTCACGACCATCACACCCCCTTCAGTATCCTCGAGGTAGCAATGCCACATCTTGAACGCGTGTACTATCACAAGGAGCTCTTGATCCCTAGTCGTGTACCGTGTTTCTACGGGAAGGAGCTTCCGGCTCTCATATGCACCTGGGTGGCCGTTCTGCATGAGGAGAACTATGAGTCCTACTACCAACACATCACATCAAACCTCCCATGGTTGCAATGGATTTGGGAGAGATAGGACGGGCACTATGGATAGAAGCTGTTTGACTTTGAGAAAGGCGTTTTTGCAATCAGATGTCCATTCCCAACGCATGTCGTTTTGCATGAGTCTGGTTAGCGGTGCTACCAGGGTCAAATACCCTTGCATAAACCATCAAAAGTAGTTTGTAAGACGGATGAAAGACCGAATCTGCCCAATATTTTCTAGACGTGGCCGGTCCACCACGGCTTGGACCTTTTGTGGGTGGACATGGATGCCTTCCTTGCCGACGATGTGTCCAAGGTATTCGAGCTTGTCTTGTGCAAACTTGCACTTGCTCACTATCACATAAATCTTATATTTATGAAGGATTTGCGAGGACTTCGCACACATGCCCATGTGTCGTTCTGGTGGTAGCCCAATAGGTGGGTCTTGCAATACATCCAAGAATTTTGCCAGTAAAGATTTGATATCTTGTGGCGTGTCTTCCTTCACGTCGTTCTCTACTTTTTGTAGCTGAGCCAAGAAGTATCAACAACCTTGTCGAACACGTCTCTTGACTTGCATCGCAGACAAGTTGGCATGGAGTTTGAGTCAGGTCGGTGACAATTTCGTACTCGGAATCAACGTAAAGCGATGTTGTCCTTTCCAAATGATCAAATGCTTTAGTTCAAAGCACATTAGAGCCTTGTTTTCACGGAGCCAGGGATTGCCTAGAAACACGTCAAACGGGTCAAGAAGGTTGAGTACCTTCAGCGTGAAACTCTGTGTGTACCCTTGAATACAATTTTTCACTCTACAGGTACCAATCACGGGTACCGTACAGTTGTTACCAAAGACAACTGTACCTTTCGATGGCTCGTACTTCAGGCCAACCTGTCGGGTAAACCCAAGGCTAACAAAGGAGTCAACTCCTCCAGTGTCAGCAAGTATGTTCATGGGGAAACCAGCTAGGTGTCCTTTGAACTGCATCGTCATGTTACCTCCACTCTTCCGAGTGAACAGGCTCAACGATGGCAAGCCAAGTTTGTGATAAAAACAGAATCTATATGGTAGATGCCGCAGCTCCCATGATTCACCTACTCGAGTCCACATCTTGTGGGTACGTGTCAATTCGGCTAGCACCTTCCAGTATTTAAATTACAGTGGGTGGAAAATTGAGGACGTTTGTTTCTTACACAACTCTTACACAGTGGTCACTATCACCACCACTAAGAATATACGGTCATGCATTTTGTCCTGGGATGCAAAGTTTAGTAGGCCATGACGGTCAGCAAGTGTAGAATGAGGTTCAACAAGAGGGGAGTAAACAACAAAGAAATTTGAACTCGTAAAAAAACATAAATTGTTTAACATCCTTGTCTAAAAACATGAACCCACACTTGTGATCCAGTTTTATCCCTGAGTGGTCCCCACTAACGTCACTCAAGGATGGAGTAAAACCGCACCACGACCCTGTCCGTTTCCACGGCCGGGTCCATTGCCGTGACCGCGGGCCTGTCCACGACCTTGTCCGTAGCCTCCTGCTGCAGCATCTCCATGAGGTGCTACTGCTACGGCTAAGGCCGTAGCTTCTTGTCCACTACCAGTAGCCTCAAGACACTAAGCCCTAAAGTGGCCCGACTGCATGCAATTGTGACAGAGTCCATCACAGAAGGCTGTGTTGCAGCGTTCACGTGCCACGTGTAGCTCGTTATTGTCACGGGTGCACTTATGGTTTGGGGTCTTGTGCCCGCCAGTCTCCTTGACTAGAGGGTTTGCGGTTTGCTTGCCATTGGTACCGCATTGCTGCCCGACTGCTCCTCCATCTCCCACAATGTCCATGCGCATGTCACGGTCTTGTTGTACACGCGTTTTTTGTCGTACGTCCGAGTAGTGCTTCGGGTTCTCCGAATACACTTCACTCATGTAGTCGTGCAACACAATCCAGCTTGTCTACGCCTAGCCGGTTGCCGTTGTGCTGGTCTTGTCCTTTAACTTCTCGCTGGCAAGACCGTCACGTAAGTACTCTAGCAGCATGCACTCCGGGTACTTGAAGGTCTGATTCCCATCGCCCTTGGTGAATCTTTTGGGTTCCTCCATGAGTGCGGTGAATTTGCTCAAGTAGGCTTTGAGCGAGCTACCTAACTGCCTAAAGTCCTTGATCTTGTGGAAGGCGTGCTGTGCCTCCTCATGCGGGGTACACTTCTTACGCATGATCGCATAGAAGGCCTCCCACAACATGGACTGCCTCTCGAGGTGCGGCTGCTGTACACCTGACTCCTTGACCACATACTTGAAGAGCGTTTCTTCAAGTTGCGTCATGGCAAGGTTGTCCCACTGACTGAGTGGAGCCTTGTGGACACATGGAACGTGCTCCATGATATTCAACCAATCATTCAGCTTCACACCCTTCTGGAAGTTCTCCATAGTGTGGAGAAAGGACGTGTTCATGACCGGCCCCAAAGTCGTCAAGGTAAACAAGTTGTCACTGTCACCGGCAGTGGCATCAGCACATGCGATGCACTGCGCTTGCTGTTGCATCCGCACCTGAGTCACTCTCTACAATGCCTTGTCGAGGTCATCGCATTGATGGCTTGTCTCATGGGTGGCCAGGTGCTGTAGCTGGCGATCACATTCGAGGTCTGTGATGCTTTGCCCGACGTGGGCCAATAGGTTGGTGAATGTAAACTTCAGCTCTGATGTCGTCAGAGCATTGACAATAGCCTCCAGGGCCTTGCATTGTTCGTGTACCTTTACCCTACAGGAGGTACGGTTCGTGTACATGCCTCCAAGGATTCCCACCTTCCAGAGGAGGCTTTTGTCAGCAACGACGCTCGAGTGGACGCTGGTCTGTCCCATTGCAGCGACATTGTAGGAAGGGGGGTCCGCCCCCACTCCTCGGGGTGGTGTCGCAACTCCACCATCGGTGGTAATCTTGACTCGGCCCGTCGCCTCGGCGACCGACTCCGCAAGCCTTCTGCGGTCATCACGACTTGCCTTTGCCGCGACGTCGTCTGGCTCGTTCTCGCAGGAACTTCCTGCATGGCTGCTTTCCGCGCCTTTGCTACTCTTGGTTGCCTTGTTGCTGTCAGCAGCTTCATGCAATGCTACGAGCGCCTTGCCCTTCTCAAGCGATCGGCTCAATTTTACCACACGATGATGGCGATGATCGCAATCCTTGTCGTCTTCACCATTGTCGGCGTCATGCTCTTCGTCGGGGTCTAGCCCTGGTGGTCTTCCTAGAGCGTGTCGTCCGTTGCGTGAGGGTCGTCCACATGTGTATCATCGTGCTCGTTGAGCAATTTTCCTGATTTTTCATGCTTCTCTGTGTCGCCAAGGTTGGTGCCTGTTGCCTTTGGCGGTACGGTTGCCTTTAGTTTGACAATCGTGCTCACAGCGGTGGCTACTAAAAACTAGAGTCCCTCGAGGGCGTGTGGTGAGGCTGTCACCACCTTGCCCTTGTTGGTCTTGGACAGACCGGCACTTGCCATCTCATCACCTGTACAACTAGCACATGAAGATCATTATGAGGATCACCCCACCACTTTGAGGAGGAATCCCTTATGGAAGTCTCCTTGCTCTCACGATCGGCGAGGCAATTATAGAATTACTAGGCCGCCACGGTTTGCACAAGGACGTGGATTTGGAAACTAGTCTTCCTAAGCCGTGACTCATGGAAAATGGTAGTGACTAGAGTATAGGAAAACAAAATGATACAATACAAGGGAATGACAAGGAATATGACTGCTGCTCACAAAACAAGAGCAAAGAGTGAAATAGGAAATTCTAACAATTCCTAGCAAGTTCTTCACTCTTTCTTCCAACTCTTTGTCTTCCTCTTGTCTTCTTGTCTTCCTTGGCCTTGTCTACACGCTCCGTGAGGCCTCTCGCGTTGTTGGGCGGCGTCTCCCTTGAGCCGGCGGCGTTGGAGAGCTGTCAAAAATCTTCAAGGTATCACCCTCCTTTTTAGGATGGTCTCAGGCCGTGAGAGTCTCTAGTCTTGGGGAACGGAGCTGTCCCAAGTTTTGGATAAAGGATTTTGAAGGAGTCTTGTACATGGAGAAGATTCGGTGGTTTTTGGGAGTGGGAACTACCCATTCCATCCTATAAAAATTCTCCTAGCCCCCTATAAGTGAGTAGAGACTATAGACAAGAGGCTCCACCAATTAGAGCTCATTTCTAGCTCTCCAACACACTTTATGGCACTTAAATCTATGAAGTGTAGATGCCGTAGTCTCTTCTGACAATTTTACTACTGCTTGCAGCTGAAACCGGCCTTTTATATACGATGTAGCCGCCATTTACGTTGAACCCTTGGTCGTGGGGGTCAACTCGCTCTGATACCACTGTAACGACTGGAGGTTCCGGCCCTGTTCTGTAAGATTGATGTGTCACAAAACCATGTATACAAAATGAAACATCAATCTTCTCCTTGGTTGAAGTGTGAAGGAAAGTCTACCAAACATTGCATCCATGGAAAAATGATAAAACGAGCAATATTGAAAATATAATTCTATACATATTTTCTAAAATCTATCCCCAAACCCTATCCATGATATCAATATGTATTTGGACATGAATATGTCTCTGAAATATGTGTGCATATGTTTATGTATATGTATATGAAAACGTACATGTACATGCTTATGTATATATTATGTATATGTATATGTATATGTATATGCATATATATATGTGTATGTATATGTATATGTATTTGTATATGTATATGTATATATATATATGAATATGTATATGTATATGTATATTTATATGTATATGTATATGTATATGTATATGAATATGTATATGTATATGTATATGTATATGTGTATGT
>SZWC01023283.1:5249-17446 GCA_023375785.1 Penium margaritaceum | reverse complement strand
GCTGACGACAGTTTTTCTCTTGTCTCTGACTGTCCTACCCGCTGGTCATCGACCTACACTATGCTGAAAGCTGTGCTGGACGCACGTGTCACTGCAGACTTGTACATTGCAGAGTGGCGTCGTTTGAATGGGGGGCCAACGGAGATCTCTGTTGAGCGGGCTGAATGGCCTATCATCCAAGAGGTGGCAGAAGCCTTGGAGCCATTTGCAGAGGTGTCGGAGCTGGCAGAAGCAGAAAACTACCCCACACTAGGCAGCCTCATCCCTTGGTACCATGACCTGCTGGACCACACCACCGAGCGTCGTGCAGCCGAGGCAGAGAAGCAGCAGAACCCCAAGGCAGCAGCTAGGGCATGGGAGGAGCCCATTGCATGTGCCATGGCTCGTGCGCAGAAGAAGCTGCTGAAGTACAAAGACACGGTGGGCAAGAGATGTGTCCTCGCCACGTGCCTCGACCCGAGGTACGGTCTAGCTTACTTTGATCGGCGTGCAGACCTGTACAAGGAGGAGCGCCCTTGTAACGTCACACCCGATGAGGCGCGGGAGGAGATGCGTGCTGCACTGGCGGCCTACGCACATTTTGCAACTGCACAGGGCGAACCCAGAGAGAATGTGCCGAGCATCCAGGGAAGCACCAGCATTGAGAGTAGCAGTCGCATACCCCTGCCGAGCAGGGGCAGCCTCGTCATCAGCAGCACCAACCTGGCACGTACAAGCACAATGCCAGTCATCGCTCCATCCACATCTACCCCCTCTTCTTCACAAGCTGTGAAGAAGAATGCACTTTAGCAGCGCCTCATGGGGAGCCTCATTCGCACTGCTCCTCCACCGAAGAAGGATGCCTTGAAGGAGTATGAGGAGGAGCTGCAGCGCACACCGGGGGAGGAACGTACGACCGAAATATTCTGGGGCATGAATGAGCAGCACCTCCCTGTGGCTGCCGCGCTCGTACGAGACATCTTGTGCATTCCTTGCAGCAGTGCTGCATCTGAGCGCGTGTTTTCACAAGCTGGCAGCATTCTCACTGACTACCGCCACAACCTTGGGGATGTGACGTTTCAGTCACTTGTGCTGCTGAAGGGATGGCAGCCAGTAGTGGAGAAGTTAGATGCCATTGTGAGGGCTTTGACAAAGCATGCTCAAGCTGAGGATGAGGAGGATGAGGGGGAGAATGGAGAGGAAGATGAGGAGGAGGAAGAGGAGGAGGACGATGAGGAAGAGGACAATGAATGAAGGTTTACCTTGCGTAGTGGATGTTAGTTCTTTCCATGTTTCAAATTCAGTTACTTTGTGCAAAGGACAACTTCATTCATGGTTTGCAATGATTTAAACAGAAAATCACTTTTTATGTTATTCACATTAACATACCACGATGTTGGAAGATACCGTATGTGCTGTACTGTCCTACAAAAGCAGCAAAAACAGAGTTGAAGTCGAAACGAAGTCGGAATTACCATGGTCTGAGTCGAAGTCGAAATCAAAATTGACTTTGACTTGTCGAAGTCAAAGTCAAAAGAAGAAAAGTCGAAGTCGAAGTTGCCGAAATCGAAGTCGGAATTAGCAACTTCGTTCCGACCTAACATCCTTGCTGACAAACGGGATGCCTGCCACTTAAAAGAGAACCTTGTGACATTTGTCTTGTTTGACCCGATGGAAGGGCTGGTTCAACGTTCAAAGGTATTGACAATGGTACGTGAACTTGTGAAATTAAGGAACACGCGAGAGGCAAAAAAAGATTCGTTCGATGCATATCTAGGATATTCGAACTGTCGCCATGATTACCGGATTGCATTCCTCACATATGGACAAATCGTGCTTGTGCTCACAATCCTAAGAATCTAGTAAACGACAGACATATACCCTCTAGGTATCTGCCTCGCTTCACTCTTGCATGTGCGCTCCTGGCTTGTACGCTCTGTCGTCTACCATCCGATGTATCCGGATGCAGCCATTGTCCTATCACGCACAAGCAACAGTGGCGAGCGGGAGATACCTAGACGGTATCTGCCTCTCCTGTTTATCGCATGTTTTGGACACGGGTCACGACAACCCTTTGGACAACCGCCTCGAGGGTCACGAAAAAATGCCCCCAACGACGGACGGCCCTTTGCTCGACCCACACGTTCGACCAGCGTGAGCCCATCGCCCGGCAAGAGGCTCGCGAGCTGGGGGTTTGAGCAGGAAGAAAATGCAAAATTAGCACCCTTTTAAAAGTAGCACACAAAAATGGCGCGCCCCCAGAGTGAGCAAGCAAATTTGGCGCCCCCTCTTACCGAGCATGTAAAAATGGCTCCTCCCCAAAGCGAGCATGCAAAAATTCCCCCCTCCTAGAATAGCACGCAGATATGGCGCCCAAGAGAAATGGCACCCCATAAAGTAGCATGCAAGAATAGCACCCTCCCTTTGATGATGCCACGTCATTGACCAAATTCGCGACCGTTCCCAGACCCGTCTACTTTTTGTTTTGAGTTCTCTCTCAGAAAGCTATGTGAAATTTTTAGAGTAAAATGCGATTCACACGAAAACGATGATGATATGATTGCAAGCAGAACAGATCCTATATAATCCATTTGCGCATTTTTCCCTTCTCCCTCGCTTCAAAGCCAGTTGGCTATGTTTTTTATTTTTTTCCTCGTTGTGTCAAAGGCCGTTTTCCTTTCTCTCACGTCGAAGGCGATCTGCCCCAATTTTGCCTCCCCCTCCAACTCCCCCTCCCCGTTGGCTTCTTTGCGAGAAAACAATAAAAAGCGGGGCAGAACTCCTGCGGAGGTGATCTGCCCCTCTTTTGCCTCCTCCTCCCTCTCCCCCTCCCAGTCGGACTCGAAGCAAAAAAAGAAAAACAGAATGAGGCAGACCGCCTTCAAAAGCGATCTGCCCCGCTTTTCCCTCCTCCTCCCTCTCCCCCTCCCAGTCGGCTTGGACGCGAAAAAAAAAAGAGGCAGATCACCTCCGCAGGCAATCTGCCCTGCTTTCGGCCCCCCACCCTCTCCCACTCCCAGTTGGCCTTGACGGGAGGAAAAAAAAAGTGGGGCAGATTGCTTTCAACGTGACGACAAAAAACAGAAGAAAAGAGAGCCAGCCGGCTTCGGAGAAGGGAGAAGAAAAAAACGACACGAATAGATATTTGAGGGTCATGTTCCTCTGGCGACTAAGATCACTATGGTTCTCGCGTCAATACCATTGTGTCCGAAATATGGCAAATTTTCCCTGAGAGAGAACTTCGAAGCAAAAGTAGATGGACCCGCGATCGATCGCAAAACTTGGTGGATGACATGGCATCGCCATCGGGGGGGGGGGATGCTATTTTTGCATACTATTCAATGGGGTGCCATTTTTGCAGGGCGCCATTTTTGCGTGCCATCCTAGAAGGGTCCATTTTTGCGTGCTCGCTTTGGGGTGGAGCCATTTTTGTGTGCTCGCTTTGGGGGGCACCATTTTTGCGTGCTCGCTTTGGGGGGAGGGGGGTGCCATGTTTGCGTGCTACTTTCAAAAGGGCACTATTTTTGCGTCTTTCTCGTTTGAGCAGTGGTCCGTCCTCCATAAGGGCAAACTTGTCTGTGGCGACGACCTGACCAGTCGCCACCATACGCGGTGACGATGTAGACGTCAGCGCATGGCGAGCGCCTAGTCTGAAAAGGTACTCCTAAAAAATGTGACGATCCCCGATGATCCTACGATTGATCTGCTGGTGAATCGCGTCAGTGTCAAGCTCCGGCCTGACGAAATAGTCTCACCTTGTGGGCCGCCTTAACGGCAAGCTTTCAAAAGGCGAAGTTCTTCTGCAACAGTAAATTCATCCATCATCTTCAAAGCATGTTAACTCCGGCATATGACCATCGAAAACCCAGAGAGAAAACAGAGCATTCACTTTCTTAATCAGTACGAGCGCCAAAAAAAGAAGATTAAACAAACAGTTGCAAAATAAAGAAAAAGTGGACGGCCAGATTGCACGGGAATCAACATGGCCGCCCAGCCGTTGAGGTCGGCTTATAATTTCAAAAAACTCCACCAGGTTTGAGCTTAAGATGGGTCATAAATCAGATAGGCTCAAAATCTAATGACCTTTCAGTGACGCACCACCCCGCATAATGAAAGACCGAAAAACAGGATTATCTGGCAGATTCATCCCCGCAAGAATAGATTCTAATCCCACGATTTAAGTGGCGGCCAACCGTCATAAAACAAACCAGACAACAAACCCAGGCGTCAACATGAGAAAAATGTTCTTGATATTTGTGTCAGAGGAATTCAGTGATGTTGTATCCATTCCTTAGTTTAATTATTATCACATTATCAGTTAATTCTATGGCAATGTGATCATATTCATGGACTAGTAGACATTTTTCAAAGTAAGAGACCATACCATATGACATGGGAAAATAAATAAAAACAAAACTTGAGCATATTATATGTGTACGTTTCTCTAGACGAAATAAACATGAAGAAGTATGAAGATGCGTGGAAATGTGGGGTCAAAACAAAAGAGGGGACATGTGATACTAAGTAGTCATACTTTTTAGTAATTTTTTCATACCTACATATTCATATAAACCTAATCCTCCAACAACAACTACACCTATAACTACACCTACACCAACAAAAATGCCTACATCTGCACCTAAACCTACACCTACACCTGAACCTACACCTACACCTACACCCACATCTACACCTACACCTATACCTACAACTACACTAAAATATAAATCTACACAACGTGTAAAACTTGAACTACATCCACATCCACATCTAGATCTACATCTACAGCTATTTTTTCATGAACATTTACATGTACACATTTATGTGAAAAAATGTCTAAATTGAAAGGTTAATGGAGTTTATGCACCCATCTATGCATGTACGTTTTAGTATACTTATAGCTTCATTTACTTGAGTAGAATCATAAAATTTCTTTTATGTGCATAATCTTATTTACACATGTATATCTATCTACTTGCTCTTAGATGCATGTGCAAATCTACATTGATGTACCCTTATCCATATCCATCCATACCCATACCCATATCCATATGCATAACCATATTCATATGCATATCCATATCCATGTGCATATCCAGATTCATGACTATATCCACATCCATGACCGCATCCATACGCATTTCCACATCCAAATCCATACCAACATCCAAATTTGCAGACAAACGCATACCCATATGCATATCCACTCCCCCGCCCATATCCATCTCCATCTCCATATCCATATCCATATCCATGTCCATATCCATATTAGTATCTATTACAACCCTATTTGTATCTTTGTCTATATCAGTTGATTTATCTCCATGTAGATCTACATATATATCTATATCTACAACTATACCTGTATGTATATCTATAGATCACAACATATATATCTATGTCTATATCTTTATCTATATCTACATCTGTATCTAAATCCATATCTATATGTATAGAGTGAGAGTGATTGTGAGATATCGACAAAAATCCATGTCATGTATTACAATCATTAAATATATCTTCTTTCACGTCTACATCTATGTATATGTCTAAACTTATATGCAAACATAAAACTAAATATCCCTCTATATCTATATCTACATCTGCACACATATCTGTCAGAAGAATGCACGGAGAGATAGCAGTGGTAGACGGAGGGAGCAGCAAGAGGCCATGCAGAAGCTCGTCCGACAGGTGACTGAAGCAGGGAAGAGTGAGAAGCAGTCAGGAGTTAGCCGTAGAATCTCGGAGAGAAGTGGTGTCTCAAACAGAGGTGCGAGGTAGACAGGCAGTCGTCAAGAGAGAAATTTGAGGTAAAGTGAGAGCGATAAGCTGAAGGAAGCTGGGCGAGGAGTTGAGAGTGATCGAGTGAGGAGGCATGAACAAAGAGTGGATGGCGAGGAGAGAATGAGCGAAGAGCAAGCAGAGCGAAGACACGGCGACAAGGCCTCGGAACCAAAGGTGAATAGGATGGAGAGATTTGTTCTGGGTTGAGCTTGGGAGGGAATAAAAATCCTCCGTATATACAACAGAACAGGACAAACAAGTGTTAATGGCTTCTTTCCGCTAGCCGTACGCGCAGCGACGTGATCGCTTATTAGGGGCGGTTCAACTCTGGTGGAACGGTCGTGACCAACCAGCCGTTGCTGAGGAGGTTCGGTGCAAACCTGAACCTGTATCGAGTGCTCGGATTATCCGAGGGGTGTTTGTTATGAAGAGGACCTTCTCGGGGTCATATTTATGACAATATCATTACGTATATGTACATCTATATATATCTATGTTCCTATCTATATCTTTCTCTACAACTAGATCTATATCTGTATGTGTATCTGTATCCATAACCATATCCAAATCTATATCGAGATCAACATCTATATCCATGTCAATATACATGGAGTTGATATAAGCATCTATGACTATATATGTCCATATCAAAACCTATGTCTATATGTATAACCATATGTATATAAATACTTATATCAAGATCTATATCAATGTTATGTTGCATATGTATATCTATATCCATTTCTATATCATTATATATAAATATATAAATATCCATACATCTTTATCAATATCTTCATATACATCCGTATGTATATATATTACTATAACTATATCTATGTAGTAATACACCTACATTTTTTTCCATGTATATGTCTACATCCATGGTGACATTTTCGTCTATGTTTACTTGTATTTGTACGTCTTTGTCCATGTTAAATTGTATGTATATTCCTATGTCTATGTATATTTGTATGTCTATGTCTTTTTTTAAGTCTATGTGTACTTCTATGTATATGCCTATAAAATTCCTTTGTTTATTTTTATGTGTGTACATTTGGCTATGTATTCTTCAAGTTGTATTCCTATGATTATTTCTTTGTATATGTCTATGTCTTTACTTATGTACATGTATTTTTCTACGTCTTTGTGTACGTTAATTTTTATGTCCACGTCTAAGTATATTTGTGTGTATGTTCCTATGTCTATGTCTATGTCTATGTCTATCTCTATGTCAATTGAATGTCTATGTATATCTTTATGTATATCTCTATATATCTATTCCTATGTATCTACGTTTTAATATTCATACATCTTTATCTACATCTATAAATATAGATGTAGATGTGTAGAATCGGCCCCAAGTGTGGGGGCAATTCTGATAACTAGACAAAATGTCCAATTCATGTCTGATTTTCATATCTATATGTATACATATATCTACTTCCATATCCACATATGTAAATGTCCATATGTAAATCCATATCTACATGTGTATCTATATCTACATCTACACATACATCTACATCAAAATCTACATAAATATCTATGTTTACATCTATACCTTCATTTATATCTACATCCATATATATCTCTACATCGTTTTTTTATTGTATATGTACATGTATACCTACATCTATATCTATATCCATATCTAGATATGCCTAAGTTTATAATCATCTATGTATCTATGTTTACATCCTAGTTTCATGTATATTTTTATCTTCATTTACATCTATATCCATATCTATGTTTATATCTATTTATATTTTTGTTTCTATGTGTATACCTGTATCTTTAAATTTATCTGTCCATATCCACATTTATGTCAACTGCTTCAATGGCGCATACTCTGGCACAATGCTAACATAACTCTGGCACAACTGTGGCACAATTCTGGCACAATTCTGGCACAACTCTGGCACAACTCTGGCTCAACTTTGGCACAACTCTGGCACAACTCTGGCACAACTTTGGAACAACTCTGGCACAAATCTGGCACAAATTTGGCACAACTCTGGCACAACTTTGGTATAACTCTGGCACAACTCTGGCACAACTCTGGCACAACTCTTGCACAACTCTGGCGCGAATCGGACACAACTATGGCACAACTCTGGCACAATTCTGGCACAACTCCAGGAAAACTTTGGCACAATTGTGGCACCACTCTGGCACAACTCTGGCACAACTTTAGCAAACTGTGGCGAATCTCCGGCACAACTATGGCACAACTCTTGCACAACTCTGGCACAACTCTGGCACAACTCTGGCACAACTCTGGCACAACTCTGGCACAACTCTGTCACAACTCTGGCACAGCTCTGGCACAACTCCGCATCAGAAATATAGACTCGGACAGAGGTCACTTCTCAGAAAGAACCGAGTTCTCAAAAACTGTTCAGGTCCCGACCCAAACCACCTTGGCAAACGGTCCATCGGTCGTTCTTACCGTTTTGACCAACACCCAAGTCATCTCCAAATGAAGTGACACATGTCACCTGCGTCTGGCTAGCGGAAAGAAGCCGTTGCCTTTTCTACTTTGTCCTGTTGTGCTGTATAAACGGAGGATGTTCATTCCCTCCGAGTCAACCCATAAAAGTCTTTTCATCCTGTTTGCGTTTGGTTCCACGATTTCGCCTCCGTGTCTTCGCTCTGCTCGCTTATCGTCCATTCTGTCCTTGCCATCCACTCTCAGCTCACGTCTCTCTGCTCCGCCACTTCCAATCCTTCGCTCAGCAGTCATCAATCCATCACGTTCGCTCTGCCTCATCCTTCTCTCGCTGACTACCTGTCTACCTCGCTCCTCTGTTCGCGACATCACTTCTATTCAAGCTCCTGCAACTTCCTGTGACGTCTCACGCCTTCCTGCTTCCGTCATTCTGTTGACATGCTTCTGTCTGTTGCCTTGCTTCTGCCTGCTTCTGTCAGTGGCATCTCCACTCACTACATTCTTCTGACACTCTGGCATCACTATGGCACAACTATGGCACAACTATGGCACAACTGTGGCACAACTCTGACACAACACTAGCACAACCTTGGCAAACTATGGAACAACTCCTGCATAACTCTGGCACAAATCTGGCACAACCCTGGCACAACTCTGGCACAACTCTGGCACAACTCTGGCGCAATTCTGGCAAAACTCCTGCACAACTCTGGCACAACTCCAGGAAAACTTTGGCACAATTGTGCCACCACTCTGGCACAACTCTGGCACAACTTTAGCAACCTCTGGCATAACTCCGGCACAACTATGGCACAACTCTTGCACAACTCTGGCACAACTCTGGAACAACTCTGGCACAACTCTGGCACAACTCCCGCACAAATCTGGCACATCTCTGGCATCACTAAAGCACAACTCTGGCACAACTCTGGCACAACACCGGCACAACCTTGGAAAACTATGGCACAACTCTGGAAAAACTCTGACAAATGTATGGCAAGACACTGGCACAACTCTGGCACAACTCTGGCACAACTCTGGAACAACTCTGGCACAACTTGCGCATAACTCTCCCACAACTCTGGCATCACTATGGAACAAATCTGGATCAACTCTGGCACAACTCTGGCACAACTTTGGCAAACTATGGCACATTTACGGCACAAGTCTGGAAAACGTCTGGCACAACTCTGTCACAAGTCTGGCACAACTCTGGCACAACCCTGGCACAACTCTGGCACAACTCTGGCACAACTCTGGCACTACTCTGCCACAACACTGGCAAAAAACAGGCACAATGCTAACATAACTCTGGCACAACTGTGGCACAATTCTGGCACAGCTTTGGCACAACTCTGGCACAACTCTGGCACAACTCTGGCACAACTCTGGCACAACTCTGGAAAAACACTGGCAAAACTCTGGCACAAATCTGGCACAACTCTGGCACAGCTCTGGCACAACTCTGGCACAACTCTGGAAAAACACTGGCAAAACTCTGGCACAAATCTGGCACAACTCTGGCACAACTTTGGCACAACTCTGGCACAACTCTGGCACAACTCTTGCACAACTCTGGTACAACTTTGGCACAACTCTGGCAACACTCTGGCACAAATTTGGCACAACTCTGGCACAACTTTTGGATAGCTCTGGCACAACTCTGGCACAACTCTGGAACAACTCTTGCACAACTCTGGCACAAACCTGGCACAACTATGGCACAACCCTGGCACAAATCTGGCACAACTATGGCACAACTGTGGCACAACTCTGGCAAATCTGTGGCTCAATTACTGTACCAATCTGGCACAAATCTGGCACAACATTAGCAAACTGTGGCACAACTCCGGCACAACTATGGCACAACTCTGGCACAACTCTGGCACAACTCTGGCACAACTCTGGCACAACTCTGGCACAACTCTGGCACAACTCTGGCACCACTCAGGCACAACTCTGGCTCGACTCTGGCACAACTCTGGCACAACTCTGGCACAACTCTGGCATCACTACGGCACAACTTTGGCACAACTGTGGAACAACTCTGGCACAACACTGGCACAACCTTGGAAAAGTATGGCACAACTCCTGCATAACTCTGGCACAACTCTGGCACAACCCTGGCACAATTATGGCAGAACTGTGGCACAACTCTGGCACAACTCCAGGATAACTTTGAAACAATTGTGGCAAAACTCTTGCACAACTCTGGCACAACTCTGGACAACTCTGGCACAACTCTGGCACAAATCTGGCACAACTCTGGCAACACTACGGCACAAATCTGGCACAACTATGGCACAACTCTGGCACAATTCTGGCACAACTCTGGCACAACTCAGGCACAAATCGCGCACAACTCTGCCACAACTCTGGCATCACTATGGCACAACTCGGGATCAACTCTGGCACAACTCTGGTACAACTCTGGCACAACTTTGGCAAACCATGGCACATTTCTGGCACAACTCTTGCAAATGTCTGAATTAGCTCTGGAACAACTCTGGCACAACTCTCGCACAACGCTGGCACGACTCTGGCACGACTCTGCGACAACTCTGGCACAACTCTGGCACAACTCTAACATAACTCTGGCATACCTGTGGCCCAAATCTGGCACAACTCTGGCACAACACTGGCAAAAATCTGGCAAAACTCTGGTACAACTCTGGCACAACGCTGGCACAACTCTGGCACAACCCTGGCACAACTCTGGCACAACACTGGCACAGCTCTGGCACAACTCTGGCACACATTTGGCACAACTCTGGCACAACTTTGGCATAACTCTGGCACAAATCTGGCACAACTATGGCACAATTCTGCTACAACTCTGGCACAACTCCAGGAAAGCTTTGGCACAATTGTGGCACCACTCTGGCACAACTCTGGCACAACTTTATCGAACTGTGGCACAACTCCGGCACAACTATGGCTCAACTCTTGCACAAATCTGGCACAACTCTGGCACAACTCTGGCAGAACTCTGGCACAACACTGGCACAACTCTGGCAAAACTCTGGCATCAGTCTGGCATCTGACAAAACTCTGGCATCAATCTGGCATCACTATGGCACAACTCTGGCACAACTGTGGCACAACTCTGGCACAACACTGGCACAACCTTGGAAAACTATGGCACAACTCTAGCACAACTCTGGTAAACGTCTGGCACAACACTGGCACAACTCTGGCATAACTCGTGCACAACTCTGCCAGAAACTATGGCATCACTATGGAAAAACTCTGGGACAACTCTGGCACCACTCTGGCACAAATCTGGCAGAACTTTGGCACAATTGTTGCACCACTCTGGCAAAACTCTTGCGCAACTCTGATAGAACCCTGGCAGAACTCGGGCACAACTCCGGCGCAACTCTGGCCCAACTCTGGCACAACTCCGGCACAACTTTGCCACAATTCTGGCACAGCTCTGGTACAACTCTGACAAACGTCTGGCACAAATCTGGCACAAATATGGCACAACGTTGGCAGAAATCTGGCACAACTCTGGCAAAACTCTGGCACAACTCTGGCACAACTCTGGCACAACTCTGGCACCACTCAGGCACAACTCTGGCTCGACTCTGGCACTACTCTGGCACAACTCTGGCACAACTCTGGCATCACTACGGCACAACTTTGACACAACTGTGGAACAAATCTAGCACAACAATGGCACAACCTTGGAAAACTATGGCACAACTCCTGCATAACTCTGGCACAACTCTGGCACAACCCTGGCACAACTCTGGCACAACTGTGGCACAACTCTGGCACAATTATGGCAGAACTGTGGCACAACTATGGTACAACTCCAGGATAACTTTGGCACAATTGTGGCAAAACTCTTGCACAACTCTGGCACAACTCTGGACAACTCTGGCACAACTCTGGCACAACTCTGGCACAACTCTAACATAACTCTGGCATACCTGTGGCACAAATCTGGCACAACTCTGGCACAACTCTGGCA
>SZWC01023282.1:1648-23989 GCA_023375785.1 Penium margaritaceum | reverse complement strand
GAAAGCTCATACCCGCGGAAACGCGGTACACGACCGGGGATCAAGAGCTCCTTGCGGTAGTGCACGCTTTCAAAATGTGGCGTTGCTACCTGGAGGGTGCTGAAGGGGGTGTGACGGTCGTGACCGACCATAATCCATTGGTTTTTTTCCAAACGCAACCGAACCTGTCAAGACGACCGGCGCGCTGAAGCGAATATCTGAGTCGATTCTCGTTCACAGGGGAATATCGGCCAGGACGCATCAATGTGGCCAACACACTAAGCCGACAGCCTGTGGAAGTTAAAGCAACCACCGAGGTCAGTGGGTGTTTCATGGCCATTGCAACAGCAACCGTACCACCACCGGATCCCCCTGCACCTCTGCGTCAACCACCACGAGAGATTATCCATTACAACGGTTTTGTAAACAGGATCCGGATGGGATACTGTGTGGATTCTTGGTTTCAAGACTCTCAAAATCTGGACAAGTATGGCTTGGTGGAGGCCGCAGGAATCTTCTGGCACGGAGAACAAGTTGTTGTGCCAAACTCAGGAGACCTTCGAGCAAAGGTTATCTCCCAGTTCCACGACCCGCCCGTCGCAGGTCACGTGGGACCCCGAAAGATCGGACAGGCACTCTCGGACCACTATTGGTGGCCAGGGTGGAGTGTCGATGTCCGTAAGTATTGCATGACATGCGACCCATGTCTTCGGAATAAGGCTAGTAACAAGAAGCCTGTTGGACTCCTACAGTAGCTTCGCATTCCTGGGACTCCATGGGAGTGCGTCAGCATGGACTTCATTACTGGTCTTCCGGACACGGCCCGTGGCCACGATGCAATACTAGTGGTTGTGGATCTTTTGACGAAGATGACACATTTCATTCCTACAACCACTGACGTCAACGCAGAGGAGACCGCTCGTCTCTTCTTTGAGGGTGTCGTAAAGTACCACGNGGGACGAATTCCTAGCACCGGCAGAGTTTGCGGTGAACAACTCGGTGAACGAGTCCACACAGTTCACACCGTTCGTGTTGAACAGTGGTCGGCATCCAGTGGTACCCTCTTCATTGGTGAAGGGTGGGAGTACAGGAGGGCAGGTCCCTTCTGCTCAAGCCTTTGCTGAGCGCATCGACTCCTTGTTGCAGGAGGCAAAGGGTCACCTTCAAGCAGCTCGACAGCGACAAAAGGCATATGCCGACAAAGGTCGCCGGGAGGTGTTGTTTGACATCGGTGACAAAGTGCTGCTTAGCACTAAAAACCTTCGGTTGAAGTCGCCAGGGGCAAGAAAACTTCTACCGAAGTGGATTGGGCCGTTTCCCATTGTAGCACGCATCGGGCCAATGGCATACCGATTGCTACTTCTGCCGAGTATGAACATACATGACGTGTTTCATGTGAGCTTGATGGCTCCATACACGGCAGGAGGAACCGTTCAGCCACTGCCAGCTGTCCTGGCTGCCGACGGCCAATATGAGGTCCTTCGCCTACTCCAGCACCGAGAGCGTACTCTTCGGTCGCGCGTTGTCAGGGAGTACCTCGTCCATTGGGCCGGTTGTGGACCTGAACATAATTCATGGGAGCCGAATCTCGGTTGCCCACAGGGGTGGTCAACGAGTACTGGAGCGAGCTTGCAGCTCGCACAGATCGACGCGTGGAAGGAGGTACCACCTGAACGCAGAAAAGTGAACAACATTCCCACAGGGCAGCATTCATGGACAGCGACCATAGGAGGTTGGGGACGCCCAACACGGTTGTCGCGCGGGCGCTCCAGCCTAAAGGGGGGAGGCCGCTAGCCGTGCTGACCTACAAGCTGCAGCTTAGGTCTACGTACCATGCACGTGTTCATGTTTAGCTGGTGATTGAAGTTATTAATTTTCTTTCACAATGTTGATGACTCACTGACTGACAATCCTACTTGTTGTTTATGAACCGGGGCGGTTCATAACAAGTGGGGAGGAATGTAGCGGGAGGGCCGGTTCAGCCCTCCCTCCTCGCTGATGCGAGGGGTGGTTGCGCACCACCCCTCGCGTCAGCGAGGGCTGGCCGGCGGCCAGCAGTTCGCTGGCCGTCGGCCAGCTCGCTGCCGGCCGGCTGGACGGCCGGCGGCCGGCCAAGCGACCGNGCGACCGGCTGGCCACCGGCCGGCCAGCCGCCAGCCGCCGATCGCGGCCTCAGCCGGATCGGCGGCTGGGAGGCCACGAGGGCCTCGAGGGCGAGGCCTCGTGGCCTCGTGCCCTCGCCCCCCCTCACCCTCCTTGCAAACGAGCAAGGGAGGACGAAGGGATAGGGGTAGCGATGGGAGGTCGAAATAGCTGGCGCGAAATCGCCGGCGTGCCTCGCACGCGACGATTTCGCGCCAGAACGACAAAACATGAATCGAAGTTCGTTTACGACGAACTTCGACATAAAAGGAACAAAATAACTCGTGCGAACACACGAGTTCGAGGTAAAAACCCCCGGTTTTGGTCCCAAAACCAGGGGTTTGGTTAAAAACGGAAATGGGCCTCCGGAGACTCGAAACATTCGAGTCTCCCTGCTCTGGGTCGTTGATGACGATTGCCCCTCAGTCTTGCGAAGGGGGTAAACCCCTGACGCGGACTGAGAACGCCATTCGGCGAACTCCGACGACGACTTCAGAGCAGGAGCTGGAGACACGCCCGTTACACACTGAGTCTGTGAAATAGATATGTTGTTCCGTGTTATACAGGAATGCCTGGAATGCGGTTAGAAGGTTGACAGCAACGTTTGCTGGGTTTGCATGATAAAACTCCGCTGGTATTCCATCTGGGCCCGGAGCTTTTTTTTTGCCATTTGTGAGATGCTTGTTTTGATTTCTTCAGTGGACAGAGGTTTTGCCAAATCGGCAAGCAGGTGGTCAGGGATTTTTTTGAGTGGCGGCATAGATGGGGGTTCCAGTGGGGGGGCTGGCTGTGCGAACAGATTTTGCTAGAATTGCATAATGATGGAGGCAATATCCTTTGGATCTGTTGTGACGGACCTTGTGGAGTCCTTTAGTGCCGAGATAGTGGTCGCTTTCTTTCTGGTACGGATGTGGTTGGACAGGAAGGCCGATGCCTGTTCTAGGCCGTCTATGTATTTTAGTTGAGCCACCTGATATGCGTGTTTATGCTCTGAAAGTACAAACTTTCTGAGTTGGTTCTCATGCTTTTCTAGCGTTGATTGAATGAGATGATTGTGTGGGGAGAGGCATTTTTGTTGTTGTATGGTCAGGATTTTGTTGTTGAGGTCGCGGACTGTTTTAAGTCTTCGTTTGTTTTCCTCAACACTATATTGTTTGAAGGTTCTTTGGACGATTTTCTTGTAGCTGGACCATATGTTATGTCTGAGGGATTGTAAGAGGTCTTTCCCATGGGGTTTGTATAGTAGAGATATGTTTAGCTTCCAGAGACCTTTGCCTTTTCTACTCTGGGTATCGAAACGAAGGTTGATTGTCGGGGCTGCGAGGTGATGAGTGAGTTGTGGGGTAAGGGCAGTGTGATGGAAACTGTGGACTTTATGGGTTAGATTGTTTGAGTGATGAATGTGGTCAATGCGTGACGAGGACTTGTGGGCTGCGGAATGAAAGGTGAAGAAATTTTGCGTGGGGTGGAAGGTGCAAAAACTGTCTTGGAGGTTGTGTTCTGCAAGAAGGTTGTTTAAGGCGATGCTATCTTTGGAAAGTTCTTGTGGGTTGCGGTCAAGTTGGTCACATGTCATGTTGAAATCGCCTATAAGGAGGTCTGTTTTGTTTTCTGTTAGAAACGAGGTTAGTGATTTCCAGAAGTGTTTTCTTTGTTTTGGTTTGGTGGGGCGTACATGGCCGTGATTATTATTGTTTGTCCCTGAAACGTGAAGGTTTCTTGTAGAATTCTGTCGTGGTTAGTGGCAGTAGACTTGGTGTGGGTTAGACCTGATCCTTTGTTGAATACGAGATAGATACCTCCAGTTTGAGTTGATTCTGAGAGGTTGAATTTGAGCTCTCTTTTGAGAGTGCGTTGAAGTTTGGAGTATTTTTCTGATGTGTCTAGATTTGTGTCTATGAGTGCACAAATTGCGAGTGAGTTGGTTGCCAGGTATGTTTTTAGGAAGGGTAATTAGCTTGTTTTAGAGAGGCCGTTAACATTGAGGCAGGAGATGGATAAATGGGTAGTTTTTTTTTCCGAGCTGTCTTTGTTCTTTTTGGTTGATTTTCCTTGTGTGGTTGGTCTCTCGGACTTTCGTTTTGACGGGTTGGTGTTTGGCGATTTATTCCTGGGTTTTTTGTCCGATGTGCGACGGATCGACTCGTTGTTTGATTTTCTCTTGTGGGATTTTTGGGATGTGGTGATGTGTGTATCAACAGATGCGGGGGCCTGGTCGTCGTGGGCGTTGGAGCTTTTGGGTGTCAAATTTTGCAGAGATGTGACCGAAAAGATGTCCCCGACAGTGTACACATTTGTTTTGTTTGATGAGAGAGATAGGGCTGGCCAGTGAATTTTAAGTGAAATGCATGGCAGGATGTTGTAGAACATGTTTTGTGAAACAATTTTTGGTAAATGCATTGAGGGTTTGCCCTGTGGTATGGAACTCGGTTCATTCGTGTCTTTTGGTAGGCTCGAGTTTTTGGTTTGTTCGTGGGTCAAGCGGGGTACAAGTGTGATGTTTATTGTTTGTTTGGGATGTTGCGTGGAGTCGGCAAATACTGTCGGAGTGGGTTTGGGTGCGGACGCAGGTGTAGAGTCTGGTTTAATTGTGCTTATGTCTGGAGTGCGTATTGTCGTGCATTTTTTGGTAGTTGGCCCCAGTTCATCTGTCAGATGGCGAGTGGGTATACATTGACCATTGTATGGGCCGGTGTAGTGCAAGTTGTCTTTTTTGCAAGACCGGTTGTTTGTGCTTGGCGAGAGTCGTTGTGGAGTAGTATCGGACGACGATGACCTGGGTCGGGGATGACATTTTACAGCAGAGCAATTCTCGTGTACGTCGCATTGTGTGATGAGGTGGTCTTCAAGGGGGGAAACTGTTCATGCATAAGTCTGGCTGACATATGACGGTGTGATTGGTGTTTTCAGACAAGTTTCCACATTTTGTTCTCGTGCCTGGGCGCGTGTGTTTGTCAGTATGTTGAGGTTTGGGCAGTATATCGTGCTTACGACAGTGATTGCAAATAGTCCGTTCAGAACCATGCGTTGCTGCCTTTTATGTGTGTTATCTACATATGAGTCCGATCTGTAGATTAGCGCTATGGTGAGCATGTTGACCATGTGGATGATTGCAGGTGTTTGATCTGAGAGGATGCGGTCGTTCATTTTGATGCTGTCTGCATGGTGTGGTGTAGATGGTGGTGCTGTGGTTGATAGTGAAAAGTCTGTTTCTTGTGAAGGTCCTTTGCTTGTGGTGGTGGGTTGACGATGGTATGGTTGGTGGGAGTTTCTCTTCATTGGTCTGGGAATAGATCTGACATTGGGCCGCTTCCTTTTTGTAAACTTGTATGTCTTCTTCAAGCCTTTTGGCGAGAACAACAGAGGGAAGTAAACCAACATGTATGTGGGTTTTGATTGATGATTACGGAACTGATGGTTGTAGGAGTGGTAGTTGTTTTGAGAGGCATAGGAGTGCCATGAGAAGAATTTTTCTTCATTAATAGAGGGGAAAAGTTGTGTGGGTTTTGCTTTATCATGGAGGATGAAAGGGAGTCCCCACAGGATGTAGTAGGGGCCAAAGACTTTTTGTTTGGTAAGTGTGGAAGACCGGTAGTTGTAATGACTAGTTCGGTTGAAAAGTATATCCATAACCGGGATAGTTTCTGTCTTTGCATGGTTGTTGATTTTATTGTATTTCCTTGATGTGTCACGTTGCATATGTTCGTTGTGGGGGTGGTAGAGTTGTATCTGAGAAGAAGGTGGAGTGTTTGCAAGGGGAAGGGTGGTATAGTTAAGGCTCTCTGAGATTGTGGCAGGAACTGTCTGGTTTCTATAGTCAGAGCCAGTGAAACCATTTTGGGTTGACTCATTCATTTCTTTTTGTTTGTGAATGATGTAGATGAGGCAGGAGGGGTTAAAAGTCATATGCCCTGGATGTTTGTGAATCTCATGATGAACAGGCTGTCTGTTCTGAACCATTGGAGCATATTGTGTATAATGTCTATGTAAGCGGAGCAGGTGGCTGGATAGAGAGACAAAAGGCCGGGAGATAGGATGCAGAGAGAGAAACGTGACAGGTAGACTTGGAAAGCGAAATGCCATGGAAGGCTTATTGACAGCTGACTTGTCAGGTACATAACATTCGAAAGCGCAAACATCTGCTACACTCAAAACTACAGTGTAGCTCATTTGCTTAGCTACTGTTAGTAGACTGGAAAAGCTAAAGTGATAGGCTGTACTAAGCAAAAAATGGCCGGGAGTGATCTTCTGTGGAAAGCCAACAGAGTGAAAACGTGAGAGTCGCGGCCATGTAGTAGTGGAATGGGGTTGGGCAGAGCATTTGTGGCTTTTTGGTGCCAAAAGGTACCTGCCATTCATGGAAGGAATGTTAGATGTTGATGACCGAGAGTAGTGGCTTGTCCTTGGTGAAAGATTGGTGTGCAACAGAACTGTCTGAGAGATTAGAACCCGAAAGCCTGGCGCAGGATCTCCACTTCTGCGTTCACGTTGACATGAAGTTTGTCCTGGGAGGGGTTCTTCTTGTATGCCCTGCGGGCGGCCTTGTGGGTAGCTGAGTGCGAGTGTGTATGAAGCTCGTCCAAAGAGCGTCCGTGGTAAATGCCGCAGGCGCGATAGTTGCAAACGTGAAATTCCACGAACTAGCCCATGTTGGAGAAAAGGAAGCCTTGATCGCCACGCCACACTATGGAGAAGTGGGTCTAGCCGATCTGACGTTCTGAGAGAGGCAATGGAAGTAAAGTCAGTTGTGAACAGCAAGGGTGTCAGGAGAGTGACTCTTGATGGAGGCTTACCACACGCGCGATGAACTGCAATAATGGTGCGAAGATTGGTCATGGAGTGTGACCTCGTGACCGGAAACAGCTTGTGATAACAGGTGTGGTGGTTATTGTCGTAGTACTGGCAGTTGATGCCAGAAAAGTTGAGCGTGACCTCAAACTTCTTCTACCCGTTGATATTAAAGCGTGGGATGACCTCTTTGAATGTCGTATCTTCCGGGTGGGCAATAGGTTTGCCCAGGATTGTTTGCATTCTGATCCCGGTCAAGGGATTGACAAAACGATGAGCGCACATGAGCTTGAAGAAAGGTGCTTTCAGCTTACCAACTTGGCGCACTTGGGTTAGAGTGTGGATAACTTCGGGCATTCCGTACTCCGAAGGCATGCCCTTGATAGCCACCGTGGGGTCATCCGAGTTGCAGATCTTCTCGGCCTCATACAGAGGACAGGTAACCTTCGTAATGACCACTTCGATTTTTTGGTCAAACTCTGTCAAGATAAGGACAAAAAAGTGAGCACATTTGCAGCAGGAGAGATATTGAGAATTGTAGAGATTCTGGGACCAACCTGGTGAGGTGAAGAGGAATGGGGACATAGCGACAGCAAAAGCCGGGATCACACCATCGGTTTCTTCAAATTGTATGGTGTACCGTGCCATGGTGTTGCGACCACGGGCAGGGGTCGGGTCGATGGCAAAAAAATTTGCATTCCAGATCGAGGGAAGTTTGATGTGATTATGGTTTTCTTCTGGAGCTTCTCAAGAAAAGTCATAGCAATTCTCTCTCCTTGACCCGCGTACTCGTTGGGGAAATCAGAGTAATGGTTCTGCTGAGATTTTTTACCACCTGGTCAATGGAGAGGGTAGTGTCCAGGGTTGTTGCACCAATTTGTTCAGGTAGATCTCCCAACATGGCCAGGGCTGCTTCCAGTTCGTCATCATCCACCTCTTGTTCCTCAGGTGGAGCGGGGTCGGCAAGTCCTTCGCCGTCGATCGGGCCTGCGCCATCACCAGGTTTGGTTTGCTCAAATCTTTGTGCGAAAGTGCCATCCGAAAATGCACTTGCTTCTGTGACAGAGTAGGATGCACGGTTGAGACATAGGAGAGTAGGAGATGGAAGACGGGGAAAAAGGGGGGGTGTTAGGACATAGAGTCCTTGGGGTAAGATATAAGCACCTGCCGTAGAGTTGGATAGGCCGGAAAGAGCCTGCGGGACTTGGCTTGTGTTCATAGGTGTGGCAGAGCCGAGGTTACCTTGCGGTGCTTGAGTTCCGGTATGTCCGCCGATGTTGTTGGTGGCCACATGTTGAGTCCCGGTGGAGAAACCAGGTGGTGTTGAGAGGGACGATGGTGAGGTTGTCGTACCCGTGCCGTGGGGTGTAGAGATGCCGGTTTGAGCTACCAAATGATCTGCAAGAACCGTCGCATGGACCAGGAGTGAAACATTGTGTGGATGTGCTTGTATAGATCCATTGTGACAAATCCAACCTTGAGACTCGTCCTCTTCTTCAGATAGCACCATCTTGGAGCGTTTTGGAGTTTTTTGGGAGCGAGGACGTGGTGTCCCGTCTTTACGGAGGTTGTGCCGTGGCTTACCGGCGAAGTTTGTCGTTACATCTGCCGTGGGAGAGAAACCGTTCACAGCAGGTGGAGAATTTTTTATGCCTTCCATGTTCGAAACGCCTGCCATGGGCCATTCATGATAGCTTGTGGTTAGCCAAGTTACAGAAACTGGTGGAGAGTTGTGGGTAGTATGCCATTGCGGCGGATAGGGGTCCTCTTCACAATGTGAAGGGAGATTTGGTAATAGTATAGAACGAGTAGAGAGCTCCGTGATTGATTGCAGGTCGTTGGTGTTGCGGGGGTGTAGTCTCCAGAGACTTACCTATGGCAGGAGTGCGGTTCTGGGAGGATGCCATGTGTGCAGGTGCGAATGAGGAGACTCGTGGAATCGGTGGTTGAAATATGCGAGGCTTGGGGTCTCGGAAAGACCGAGGTGCGCAAGACGAGAGTAGTGATCCTGGTGCAAAATCCTTCCGGGCTTGCATTTTTTTGTTTTCTTTTTGGCCCCCTTTTTTTGGAAGGATTTATATCTTTTACGCACCGGCTTGAGGCGGAGAAACTTGTGAACATCGTACTTTTTTCTGAAGTTAAAATCCAAAGTGCGTGCTTGTGAAAAAACGTTTGCCGATGGGCACCAAAGCTCCGCGATTTGGGTTGCTGAGGTGTCACTTATGGCGGGCTTCATCCTCATAAGGCAATCTGCAAGGACCCATGATGAGTTAGTGGGGGGCGTGATGTGTGTGTGCCATTGGTTGCTCGGGCGTGTGTGACTCTGAGATTGAATTGACGAAGGTTGCCATGCTGTCTGTTGATGGTGCGTGGTATGCACTGAAGGCCCTCGAAGAGGAGGCATGCTGATGAGGAGAAAAATTGTTATGAGGATAGCACTTGACCCAAGCGGTCTGACGATCTTGCGGGGGGGACGCATGGAGCCTCGGACATGATCTATGCATGTTCGCTTGATATGAACATCATGAGCTGGCGGTCGAGTTGTTGGTGCGATCTACAAAATCTTGTTCGGTTGCCTGGACTGGTTGCATGGTTGATTTTTGTTCCAGGTGGTCAGTGAGCTGGCCGATGTGGTATCCAGCTGGACGGGTTGGCTGCATGTCGATGGCAGGTGCTTGGTAGCTCCGTGTGTTAGCGATATGGAGATCTCCATGGAGACAGCTGTAGGGCGGCTGAGAGCGGCTGAGAGAGGCTGAGAGCGGCTGAGAGCGGTGAACTTCAGAAGGTCGAGGTGTAGAATAGCGACCTTCTGAAGTGACCCACAGCGCGCGGAAGCTTAGCTCCTGCATGGCTGCTGCTTTGCTGCGTTCTGCTGTACCCTCATGTGCTCTACTGGGCTTTGCTGTCCTTTCCTGTGCTCTATTGTGGTTTTGAGAAAGGTGCTTAGCTTTGCACAGCTAGAGCTTCTTTTTTTTTCTAATACCTCGAGAGTAAGTCGGAAAATTTACCCTCTCAACTCTATCAAGGGTAAGGTGAGCAACACGGAAGGAGTAATTGCTTTGCCCTGCTGGAGCTGTAGGCGTCGACCTTGCCGTCGCACCTGCTTCAACGCAACCGCGCTAGACCAGCACCTGTTCACAGAGAGAGAAGACAAAGCAAAAATGACCACATGCTGAAGCGCGGACAGTTCACAGAATGTGAAGTGTTCTCCGGCTATTCTAGAGAAAAGCCGGAAACAAAAGGATGTTATGTAGGCAGCTCACCTAGTTTCAAGTCAGCAAAGGTGAGCAGGGTTGATAACACAACCAAAAAACAAATGCCAACTGTGCTGCGGTAACTTGCCCAAGCCCGTGATTAGGCCAAGGCCTCTTTTCTTTTCCTCCTTCCACTTTCTTTCCTAAGTAATACGTCAAGCTCTTTGGGGGTGTTGCACTATAACTTTCAGAACAAGGTGTGTGGATTACATCAAAGGAAGGGTACAACTCACGGTAAAAAGATGCCATTCACACGAGTAAAGCAAGAATTTATGTAATTTATAATCAAACCATAAGTTTTGTGTGGTTCATGAAAAGAAGAAAGATTAGAAAGTATATGTTTTGAATAATAATGATGAAGAAATGGTGCCATGGTCGGACTTTACACAATTCAAGATGTAGCGCATAATTCTTGTTGATATCTTAAGAAAAATCAATACGAGTATCATTCAGGTAAGAAATGAAGAAAAGAAACTCTCAACGAAGGGCAAAAAGAAGGGGGATGAAGCACCATCCAAACATTTGCAGATATCTTATGTTGAGCAAGTGAAGGAAATTGTGCAAACTCTTTGTGAAATGCAAGAAGTAAGAAAATGTTGTGAAAATTAATAGAAAATTGTTTACACGTAACTTTCATTAGGGTATTATTTTTCTATAACAAATTCTGTTATTTTGAACTTTCTAAGAATTCCTTGAAATGATGGTTGCTCACCTTTTCTTGTAAGATAACTTCATAGCTTTCAAAACATCGTATGTCATACTGTCCTCCAAACCGTTAAGATTTGCGGAAGGTGGGTGGTTGCATTTGGATTGAAATCTGGAAGGACAAGGCGTGGACGGTGGAATATGAAATACATGTACAAACTTGTACATCACATATAGAAGAACATGAAGAGCTCCCTTAACCCGTTGCAAGGATGTAGCCACAAGTGCAAACTTGTGGACCCACAAGGGCCCCCCCTTGATGCCGTGAGACTAAGTCTAGAAAACCAGACCTGGAGTAGACTACTTGTATGGGCACTAGCTTGCATTGAAGAAGGCGCAGGCCTTTGGAGGAGGTGTGTCCTTAGGCATAGGTTTGTAGTGTCAGAGGCTAAGGCTTGCAGAGGTAAACTTTGGAGTATCTCCTTGGACACAGTTTTAAGGAGAACTCAAAATGTCGAAAGGAATTTCAAAGCATATGATGATCTCTGAACACATAATGGAGTAAATGGATTAAGCCCCTTCAGTAAGCCAAGGAGGGCCTCTCTGGAGGCTCTAGCCTTGCACATTGTAAGTACTTGCATAACCACTTCGGTGGTTACATAACCACCGAGGCCAGCCGATGAGTCATCTAGAAGATGAAGGGTCACTGGCAGGTGAAAGGCCACTAGCAACTGTAAAGCCACTGGAGGTTGAAGATACACTGGTTGAAGGGGCACTAAGAGGTTGTAAGAGGTTGTAGTAGGAGGTTTACCAACTTCCCTTCAGTTGGAAACTGAAGGGTCATAGCTTCTAGGGGCCTCCAAGTACACCTCAGATGTTTTCAAGGCATAGATTTGAACCTCGCCTCCCTCCATTCCAGGACGTGTGTTTTCCATCCCTCCAAAGTAGATAAAATGCACCAGAAAGTGTATATTGGCCAAACCCAGCCATCGAAACTACTGGAGTGTTCAATTACTACGCTGCTCTACTACTCCATAATAGTGGAGTTGCTACTGTAATCGGAGGATCGTAGAAGGAGTTATGGATTTCATCGTACCTTTTTTTTGGTTCATTTTGGCTGAGAATCTTCTTTAGCCTCAACCAGACATTTCTCTGGTGTCCAATCCCTTGGGGGGAAAAGGGCTTGGACTGTGAATAGTATGTAGGCATGACCTTTGCCAACTCCTAGGGAGATAGTAGGCTACACATTGCACAGTGCTTCATAGGCACACAAGGCAGGATTACCTATTCTTGCCTAGCAACCATGCACCAAGGTTGGAGAACAACATCTACTACATCATCTTCAACATGCACAAGGATCTCCAAATCTACATCAACCTGTACATCACAATCAACGGTGTAGGAGGATAGCTTCTGAAGGAAGCTACCTGCTAAAGAACCTTCACCACAAAGTTGGATGAAGCTTCCTTCATCAGGAAGCTTCCCAAAGCTGACTCTAGCACCAAGTAACATCATAAAGCGGGAGGAAGCTTCCTCTACAAGGAAGCTTCATGTCTGCAAACTCAAGAGGTGACTATTGCCACCATACATGAGGAAGTTTCTCCTCAAAGACAGTCTATTTGCAAGGACCACATGTATATAAGGCGACGGCCCCGGCACACCTCAAATAATCAACTCTCTCGGACACAGTAGCCTCAGTACTTCAAGAGCTTCAGACTTCAGCTTCTCTGTCATCATCATCTCCTTGGCTACTATAGTGCCTACCACAGCGCCCAAGTCAAGATTCTGCTTGAGTTCGCTCTGAAGACCCCTATAAGACTGGCACTTTCGTGCCAGCTTGGGTTGAGGACGCCTGACTACGTGGAGGCCAGACTACCTTGACGATGGCAGTGACAAAGTCCCTTGCGTCGACAGCCTTTAAGACCTAGCAATGATTGTCCCTTCAAGGATGCCAGGCAGCTCAGTGCTCTGAACATAGTTGTGTGATGATTGGTACTTATACTTTGTACTTTGCACTATCAATAATGAGATTACTTTTTTTTTCTCTTGTGTACATGCACTCTTGCTAGGCACTAAGATCTATGTACAAGAAGTAAAGAACCTAGACATCGCTGCCACCACTTTAGCAGTGCAAACTCTGACATGGTATCAGAGCATAGGTGGTGGTTTCAGTGGGAGTAGCTGTCAGCAGAAGACTTTTGGATTGATGAAGTAGTGGTTCATCATCCCTTTACAACGAAGAGACGTAGATCTTCCTCCTTTATTATGCAGTACCAGTAGCCTTCAGAGGTGAAGTACCTCCACAATTCAAAGGATCATCGAGCAAGATGGAGTGTGAGGGCCAGAGAGAGGGGTCCCTTGCACTTGATGATCAATCTGTTTTGCATGGCTTGTGCATGGGCCAGGAGAAAGGATGTCATGTCTTTGATCATGCACAACGCCACGCAACAGAAGCTCAACGCTTGGCGGATGAGGCGTAGCGCTTGGCTGAATAAGCAGCCGCGGCGCGATAGGCTATGGAGCATGAGAGAGAGGCATTAAGGGAGCAGCTGGGGGCACAAGAGCTCTCACGTCAGCAAGAGGAGCTCACGCATGCAGCAGAAGCTACTCAAACGCAGTAGTTGCAGGAGTTACAAGCAGATCAAGCAGCAAGAATTGCTCTGCTTCAACAACAGCTTACATGGTTTCAACAACAGTTTCAGCAGCATCAACATCAGCAACAACAACAACAACTGCAATAGCAACAACAGCAACAACAGATGTAGTGGCAACCAGCGTCACAATCTTCACCTGCACAAATGCCTCAAGTAAATCCTGCACCAGTTATGCAACCAGTCGCACCTCCACAGGCACAGGTTGTACCACCTGCCCCTGTAAGTGCTCCACATCAGCCTCAAGTACCTCCTCTGGTGCCTCGCATAGAACCAGTTCAGCAGGCATATGAACCATTTGTGCCACCAGTTCACGTATTACAACCGGCAGTAATAGTGGCAGCTACAGCAATGCCGACATTTCTGCCAAATCCAGGCATCAACATGCAGCAGAACCCCGTACACGGACCTTAAGTGGCAACAAAAGGCAAGCCTTTTCAATGCTTGAAGGACAATGTGCCAAGGTCTACAACATCACTACAGCTGCACATAATCTCTATCGACAAGTTCGACGGAGAAGACTTCTAGCATTGGGCGCATAAGTTTAGGAAAATTGCCTAGATCCACTGCCTTTGGAAGTTCTATGATGGGTACTACTCTCCTTCACCTCTGGGGTCGTCACCACAAGTGGTGGCAGAGTTCAAATACTACACTACAGTTGCATATATGGTGTTGGAAAATCAGCTAAGCTCTCGCATCGAGCAAGCAATTTGGATGTACGAGGGAACCTCTGAGCTTGCACGTCACGCATGGTCCTACATGTTGAGGACATACATGTCTGGCGACTCCACCTTCAAGTGCCACCTCCTGAGCGAGCTATTGCACATCGGCCTCAAGAACTTTGACAACCCTGAATCTTACATCAACAAGGCAAAATCCCTTTGTGGCCAGCGCGCAGTGACCGATGCCCCTGTCTCAAAACCTGTCTTTGTGAATTTCCTCCCCAACGGCCTAACTGCAGACTGGGATGACGTACGGAAAGTGCTTAAGTTCAAGCATAAAGCAGAGCTGACGGAAACCTACATCTGTAAGATGTTGCTTAGTGAACAACGTGATCGGCTCGTAGCAAAAGAAAATGAACAAATTTTCTCAAACACCACTTACGATGATATTGCCGTAGTAGTCAGCTACACTCAACCCTCCTAGAAGAGCCAACCCACAAGGAAGTCAACCTCCTCCCGGTGGTCCGCCCAATCAGGACCAAACGCCAACAAGCGTAACTCAAGCGGCGAGCAACCTGGGTCACGTCCTGCAACAATGTGCTCATGTTGCAATAAGAAAGGAAACAAGGCAAAAGATTGTTGGAAGTGGATGAGAGAAGAAAAGGAGAGAAGCCAGGGGAACAAGTCAGGAAGCAAGGGGGAGAGAGAAGATGGTGGCAAAGAGAAACAGACTCAACAGAAGGGGAAGGAGCCCGATAAGAAGGAAGAAGGCAAAGGCAAGGCATACGACTATAGAGGATCTGTGTTCCAACTGTCAGATGCTTAAGGCGACAAGTTGGTTCGCTTTACCTATGTGTGGTACCTTGATAGTGGATGCACATTGCACATCACATTCGACAAGTCATGCCTTCAAGAGCTCCTACCTTCTACAAAAGACTTTCGTCACAGTGGCCAACAACAAGTGGGTGCCAGTATTGGGAAAAGGAAAAATGACTGTGACTGGGTACATGGGTGCTCAAGTCAATTTTGGTGACGTACTTTACATACCTGAGATTGCAATGAACCTCCTCTCACTTGGACAATTGATGAGGAAAGGTGCACGCATCGTTAGAAATAGACAGCACGTCACTTTGAAGAGTCGTGAGGGTGAAACATTCACCAAAGGCCGCCTGCTACCGCACGGCATGATCGAGTTGGACTTCGGTGCACCAGCTTCAAGCAACTTTGAATCACCTTTCGCAGCAGCTAGTCTCCACCAACCCCCTGGTGCGGACCTACCTGTTTGGCACAAACGCCTTGGCCACGTCAGTAACCAGATTGTGTAGTCAATGCACAAGAATTACCGGTTCAGCGGCCTTGACATCAAAGACAACGGTGACAAGGATGTGTCATTGCCATGCAAGGACTGCGTTCGTGCAAAGCTACCACGTCAGATGTTTCCTCCAGCCAACAAGTGTGATGTCAGCCAGCAACTGAAGCTGGTTCACACGGACATCTGTGGGCCACTCCCTACAGCTACTATGAGTTTGGGTCATCACTACTTTCTCTTGTTTGTTGATGACGCAACTCGATTCATGCGGAGCTACCCTCTACGTAAAGGGGATGAAGCTTCTAGATACTTCTTCAAGTGGCTAGCAATGGCGGAGGGACAGAGCAACAAGAAGTTACAGGTGTTACGCTCACATGGTGCTAGGGAGTACACGAGCGCTAAGTTCATGTCTCCACTTGAAGACATGGGGATTGTGCAGCAGTTCTCAACAACTTACATGCCACATGAAAATGGTGTGGCTGAGAGGGCCAACCACACGATGCAAGAGACGTTAAAGTCAATGCTTCTGGGTGCTCAACTCAACAACAGCTGGTGGTCGCATGCCTTGAGGCAAGCGGTCTGGGTGCGCAACCGCGTACCCCATGTGTCACTTCCAGAGATGACACCATTCTAGGCCTGGCACGGTGACAAGCCTGATATCACCATGCTTATGACCTTTGGCTATATTGCACTATTTTTTGTGCGTAAGGAGCGCCGCGAGAAGCTAGCAAACAAAGTGTCATGGGGAATTTTGCTTGGACAATGTCCCAACATGAAGGGTTGGAAGTTCTACGACGTGAACTCACAACGAATCACAATCAGCCGCGACGCCATCTTTTTCAAAAACCTCACACGCCAGACATGGGAGTAGAAGCGCAGGACTGCATCAGAATTGTTGCGAACCTTCTAGGACTCCTACAACCAATCACTCAAGGAAGCAGATGCAGATCCAGAACCACTCACCCTTCTTGATCTGGATCATGCAAGGAAAGAGGCGCTGAGCACGAGTGTGCCCCTCTATGGAGACAATCTGGTATGCGTCTCTAGAGACCACCAGTCGATCAAAGTACTTGATCAATAAGCCAAGGTGGTGGGACTGGAGAATGGTGCGAGGGCAACACAGAAGGATGAGACGCCAAGGGAGTCCACGAGCGGATTTTTACACGCCTCCTAAAGCAGCAATTAGTGCAACAGAGAGCAGGAGAGAGAGTGAAGCAGAAAACAACATGGCCATAACGACATGTGTCTTCAAGGAGGACACTGGCATTCTTGCTAAGTTCACCACAACTCATCTATGTGCTCTGTTTACATCAATGAAGGATCTCCCACCAGAGCCAAAGACGCTCAATGAGGCTCTCAACGGAGGGAATCCAACAGAATGGAAAGCTCCATTGGATGCGGAATACAACAACCTCATGGACCAAGGGACGTGGGAGCTTGTTGAGCTACCATCTCGTTCACGGCTTGTTGGGGTCAAATGGGTCTTCCGCATCAAAACAAAAGCTAATGGAAGTATCCACAAGTTCAAAGCACGTTTGGTGGCAAAAGGAATTTTATAAGTGGAGGGAAAGGATTTCTTTGAAACCTACACCCCAGTGAGTCGCTACACCACATCACGCATTTTGTTTACAAAAGCAACAGTGCAAGACTACGAGGTGCAGCAAATCGATGTGAAGAACACATTTCTTCACAGGGAGATGGACACAATAGTGTTCATGAGGCAGCCAGAACACTACGATGATGGAAGTTGAAGAGTGTGCAAGCTGGTGAAGTGCTTGTACAGACTCAAGCAGAGTCCTCTTTTGTGGTACCGGAAGCTTCAAAGCATCTTGGAAGCCCTCGACTTTCTTCCATCAGCCTACGATGACTGTCTGTTCCTTTATCGTCCTTCACCAAAAAAGCGGCCAGATTGCTACGTACTGGTCTACGTTGACGACATCCTCATCATCGGCCCATCACCATAATTCATCAAAGCCACAGTTATGGTCATGGCAAAAGAGGTCAATGTGACCCTCATATTAAGTTTCGGGCATTATCTTGGCATGAACATCAAACGCGACCGCACAACATGGACGCTTATGCTGAGCCAACAGACATACTCTACTAAGGTCTGTGAACGCTTCAACGTGTCTGACAGGCACGTGCCTACTCCTCTCACTCAACAGCAGCTGCTCCATGAGGGACCCAGGAGGAGGAGTGAAACAGACTACCGAAGGAGAATTGGTTCACGGATGCACGCTGCAAGCTACACGCGTCCTGAACTATAGTTTGCCATCAGCAACTTGGCACGCAGCAATGAAGCCTGTGCAGAGGTGGCGTGTAAGGAGCTTAATCGAGCCCTTGGCTACCTCAAGACCACAAGCGACGCAAATCTTTGCTTTATGACCTTGAGCGATCTCGAGCTTTGTTGCTACGTGGATGCTAATTTTGGAGGGACCGAAGAGGTCCAACGCAACACCACCGGATTTGTGTGTCTTCTTGGCGGAGGAGTTGTCTCATGGATGAGCAAGAGACAAAGCATCATCACTTTGAGTTCAGCAGAAGCCGAGTATGTGGCAGTTACTACAAAAGCTCAAGAGGGTACCTACCTGCGCAACCTCCGCGACGTCATTTGCTTTCCACAATAGAAGCCGACTAAAGTCTTTGTCGACAACAGCTCAGCGATCAACCTGGTTAACTTTACAAAATTACAGGGTCAAACCAAGCACATCAACATTCGAGGGCATTGGTTTCGATCCAAGAACCAAGACAGGACGGTGATGCTTGTGCACGTTCGAGGAAAAATGCAAGCTATTGACTGTTTGAAAAAATGCGTCCATAAAGACATCCTGTACACGTGCATGCAGCAATGCAGGCTCACCGCAAGGGCGTTCTCGTAGTATGACCTGAAGAAGCGCGAGGAGAACGGGACGCGGAAGTCAAAAAGCTACATCGATGTCATGGATGCCTCCTATAGTGTGGAAATGGGCTTCACATACTTTTGTGGTGCACGCAAACACGACAAGAGTAAGCAAAAAAGGAGAAAAAGCCAAAGGGGAATTTGAGACGTAAAATCTGCAGCCGAGAATGCAGTCGGCGGACCTCATTTCCCTGCAAGCCCATCGGCCAACTCTCCTTCCAAATCTCACCATCAAACGCGGCAGTTTTGGTCGACCTCTCAAGTGTAAAAGCGCAAGTCAAGATTCATTAGAGTGGGCTAAATCTCATCACAACGGCCCTGGCAGTAGCAGATTTGCCTCGAAGTGGTGAGCACAACCTACAAGGAGCAGTTTCTTCAAAAACTATGTTCATGTCAGCACCTTTGGCTGATCTCCCCTTCCTCGCAGCAGAAGTTCCCACGGAAAATGCTCAACTCACTATTTTGGTGGAAACGTGCAATAGCCTTGACGCACAAAAAACGGGGACAACAAAATTCACCCACAATGACAAAAAGGACTGCGTAAGCAACGTCGTGCTAGTCATAGCATCAATGGTTGGCCCACTTGCCACCTTTGTAGCTGCAACATCGGAATGTCGCACAGCCGTAAGGAGCACGCTCAGCCTCTCGTGGCGATGTGCGTAGACGCAACCACCGCAAGGCAAGCGAGCAAGCCAGCAAGCATGCAAACGAGCGAGCAAGCCAACAGCATCGCGGACAAGAGAGCAAGAAGGCAGGCAAGGCAGCAAGCCAACGTGGTTGCCAGTGAGCCCAACGCTAACGTCAACATGAGCGAGCAAACAGGAAAAGAGGTCGGCGCACTCGTCGCTGACATCAACACTCCCAATAGTAGTCAAGCACTACGCAAGGAAAACTGCTTGGTGCAAGTGCAAAGTACCGGTACCTGTTTTGCAAACCAAAAGCAAGGCAGCCATCGAACACACAACAAACACAAACAGCATGGGCGCAGATGCAAGCCATTTTTACATAGTATCCATGGACAAGAATTACGCCTGCATCCTGCTCAATTTCATCGCACAATCAGCTTTGCACACACTGACTTACGAAAAGCATGCGTGCAGCAGTTCGCTGAGCGGGCCCTGCTTGCTAGCAATGTTCAACGGCACGCCCCCGATTCTGTGGACTTTTCCACCTGCAACCTCTTTACCGGATGACCAACTCCCAGTCTGTCAAACTGAGTCGTCAACCCACGGACTGACGGGACTGAAACAGGTCAGCCAAGCAGTAACAAACTATTCCGCAGCTATGAATGGCGCAAACGTCCCTACACAATAAAGCGTACCGAACAAGGCTCTCACATCCTTCTTAGCGACCTTTGTACAGCTCCAGCGGCTCCAAACATAGGGGGAGGCCCAAAATCACTTTTTTTAGCCTAGGACAGGTTTCGCCAACTCAAAAGGAGCTGGACGAGGGTAGGCATGAGAAAATTGATTTCAAGGCACATGCTGACCCTTGTGGGCGAGGTCCATCAGTAGAAATCCTTCCACAAGAAGCAACCAATTTTCTCGAGTGGCCCAAACTCGACCCAGCAATTTTCTTTTGTTGTGATACAAGCAAGACAAGTCCAGCGGCTCTAGAAGTCAACTCCACACAGGTCTTGGCAACCAACAACCCCAAAAACAAGAGAACAATTTTCTCTTCGCTCGAGAAGCCGATACCCACTTCTTTCTCCTTCAAGATTTATCCGAGGACACGGCTCTGATCCAATTTCTTGATGAAGAGTTTTGAAATTTGCTCGAGGAATTTTTTCTGGAGGTCAACAATAGTGATAGAGTCGTTTCACCAGCGTAGCAATTGAGGGGGAGTGTTGGATTGTTCACTTAATACACTGGTTTGCTACTGTGTAACGGTGGAGTTACTTCTGTAATCGGAGAACCGTAGAAGGAGTTACGAGTTTTATCATACCTTTTTTTCCGGGTTCATTTTGACTAAGAATCTTCTTCAGCCTTCACCAGATATTTCTCTGGTATCCAATCCCTTGGGGAGGAAAGGTTTGGGCAGTAAATGGTATGGAGGCATGCGCATGAGGTAGCGCATGACCTTTGCCAACTCCTAGGGAGATAGTAGGCTACACATTGCACAGTGCTTCATAGGCACACAAGGCAACCTATTCCTGCCTAGCAACCATGCACCAAGGTTGGAGAACAACATCTACTACATCATCTTCAACATGCACAAGGATCTCCAAATCTACATCAACCTGTGCAGCACAATCAACGGTGTAGGAGGATAGCTTCTAAAGGAAGCTACATGCTGAAGAACCTTCACCATGAAGTTGGATGAAGCTTCCTTCATCATGAAGGTTCCCAAAGCTGACTCTAACACCAAGTAACATCACAGAGCAGGAGGAAGTGTCCTCTACAATAAGCTTCATGTCTGCAAAGTCAAGAGGTGACCGTTGCCACCATACATGAGGAAGCTTCTCCTCAAAGGCGGACAACTTGCCACCACCACACGTATATGAGGCGACGGCGCTGGCGCACTTCAAGCAATAAACTTTCTCAGACACAGCAGCCTCAGTACTGCAAGAGCTTCAGACTTTAGTTTCTTTGTCATCATCATCTCCTTGGGTACTAGAGTGCCTACCAGAGCGCCCAAGTTAAGATTCTACTGGAGTTTACTCTGAAGACCCCTATAAGACTGGCACTTTGGTTCCAGCCTGGGTTGAGGACGCCTGCCAACCTGGAGGTCAGACTCTCTTGAAGACGATGGGAATGCCAAAGTCCCTTGCGTCGACAGCCTTGAAAGCCTAGCAAGGATTGTCCCTTCAAGGATGCCAGACAGCTCAATGCTCTGAACATCTTTGTGTGACGATTGGTACTTTGTACTGTGTACTATCAATCAAGAGATTCCCTTCATTTTCTCTTGTGTACATGCACTCTTGTTGGGCACCAAGATCTATGTATAAGCAGAAAATAACCTAGACATTGTTGCCACCACTTCCGCTGTGCAAACTCTACGAAAAACTAGGTAAATCACAACACAAACTTCACTTAGATGCTTGTATGGAGTGTTTGAGGCAATCATTAACTTGATTGATTGCCTTTGGTGTTTTTCTTAAATGAAGAAAGAATTAATTCTTGATTTATCTAAAGAGATGAAGAATTTCATTGTAACTCACAACTTCTATTGAAAATGACTTTAAGTTATCATTTTCAATATTATTGCACAAAAATATAACTGTTACTTTGTATCACTTATACATGAAAACATTTTCATGAAAAGTACTATGATATATGCATAACATTCCACATACGATTTTATTATAAAGTAACATATGGAGATAATTAGTTAAAGGAAAATGTATCATGTCATGTGATTTATCCCATTTACTTTTGCGCTCATCTTGTAAGATGAAAAAATATTACATCAGTCTTCTATCACATCTTTATTGTAACTTGCATTAAGATATGGACGAGAATTAACATAAATTTTGAATTAGAATTCCTACCATCCTCCATTTTGCATAAAAGATATTAGTGATATGATATTACAGGTGTAAATGTTAGAATTACAGCAAATAAGGAAATTCTAAGGGTGAATAATGCCATAAAGGGTTAAGGCTGAATTCTGGCCATAAGGCCTTTTATTACAATGAAGGATTCATATTCACGTGCAAAATTATGTGGATTTGTGTTTGTAATGCATGCAAAGTCTACATTGGTGAAAAAGGTTCTATGGTGAAAGAGTCGGAATTTCTTACCATTCTAGTAGGGAGATATTGTGAAAGAGGATGCAAATAATGTGTAGAGTGACCAAATGAGTACTTAGATATTAGCAAGTTTATTTTCTACGTGAAAATCAACATAATTCTTTAAGATGAAGGAGGTATTATGCAATGGAAAAGAGATCTTTATGGAAGGGATCATCTTTCAAATCCATAAATACATACATATGTATATGTATACAAACATACATACATACATACATACATACATACATACATACATACATACATACCTACATACATACA
>SZWC01023281.1:9143-31147 GCA_023375785.1 Penium margaritaceum | reverse complement strand
TGCTGCTGCTGCTGCTGCTGCTGCTGCTGCTGCTGCTGCTGCTGCTGTTCCTGCTGCTGCTGCTGCTGCTGCTGCTGCTGCTGCTGCTGCTGCTGCTGCTGCTGCTGCTGCTGCTGCTGCTGCTGAAGCTGCTCATTATGATGCTTATGGTGATGATGATGATAATGTTGCCGGTGCTGCTGATTCTGCTGCTCTGGTGGCTGGGGTTGATGCTGATCCAGGAGGTGCCGCATCTGCTGCCAGGAGAGTTGCTGCAGCTCTGGCGCTAGGTGCAGCATAGAACTAGCGACATTCCTGCTGCTGGTGGATGAGGCAGCAGCGTCACTGTTCATGTCTCTCATGTGATCGCCTTCAACACGACTTGCTGCCAGCATGGCTGCAAGAATCTTGTTCATGGAGAATCCACTTCTGGCCGTAGCATATGCACTTGCACGTGCACTTGCCTTGCTTGTGGTGGTGGTTGTGGTGGTGGTGCTTGTGGTGGTGGTGGTGTCTGCGGCAGCTGCACCTGGAAATGCATCGGCTGTAACTTGTTTCCCATGCGAGTCTCCTGTTGGCCATGCCACAGGGGATTCTGACAGTCCGGATGTGGATGTTCCCCCAGAATCTCTCCTCTGTGAAGCACCTTCCGCTACGGTTGCTGCCTGAGAAGATGCCTCTACTGGATCCGTAGTTTCTCCTGCTCCGTTCCTCCATCCACTCAAACCCTCCATACTTAAGAGATGCTCACCACCTTGCGCGGCAGCCACAAGAGAGAGCCGATATCAGCAGCTGGCACCGGAAGGCATAGCACCAGAAACACCGCAAGTTGAAGCGTGAAGCAGCAGCATCAGCACCTTAACAGGGCGGAAGCGTGCGGATATGCCACTCTAGAGAGCTCCACTTCTTATCTTCGAGTCTGGCCTTCGCCACCGAGAAAACAACCCAAGCTCCTCCTCTACCCAGCAATCAATGCGAAAGCTCACAGCTGCTAGTGCAGGCTGCCTCCGTTCTTCGTCGCCGAAGAGACTTTGCCGCTGACATGGGTGGTGCTAAATTCCCGGCGCAAGACGACAAGGATGCGTCCTTCGTCCTGCGTCGTGCGCCATGTGTTCGAAACGTACATTGTCTAAAAGGACACGGCGCTTCGTCAGGACGGCCAAGATGTGTAGGCCTCCACTGTTGCCTGCCCCACAGGTCCCGTTAGAGACAGGAAAACGGGAGCATTTTCCGGATCAAACCAAGCATTCATGTAAGCATCCAACGTAACACTTAGACAACTATGGCATTCCGCAAACGAGCAGTAAGACGATGTCTTCAGTCCAAGATATTGCCATGGGCATGCTTGCTGTTTGCTAAATGGGAAAGAGAAAATCCAGTTACACCGGGTCAAATAAGACGTGCAATAAATCACAAGATTTCATGTTTACTTCTCAGGAGCATGATGTGTACATGAAGGAAACAAAGCATAACGTGCATGAGGTAGTAAATAATAGCAAAAACAGGTAAACATTTCAAGGCTTGTCAGGCTACTATCGAACCACTAGATTATGGATGAAATCATACGCAAAATAGTTGTAATCCATGCTATCTGAAATACATTATGAATAATGATTGTTGGATCCTAAAAGAAGATGGTGAAGTTTTGATTAACTTTACATAACATTAATTTTAAAGTGAAGAGTTTTGGCTTGCTACACTCAATGATTTCTGTATGATTTTAAACTCTAAATCAAAATGGTAGCAAAAACAATTTGTGAAAATTTCAAGACTTTTCAGGTTCCTTTCTTTAAATAATTATAAATTCGATCACGTCACCATCTTTGGCCGCTACTTTAGGTACAACATGAACAAATAAAATCTTACCTTCCCTGATATCTTGATTGACATGTTATCCATGATAAACATTTCCCTTGATGATGCACCTTCAATACATCAAACAAGACAGTTATTTACTTGTCACTTGTGAAAACAACATTCACTCTCGTCTAAGACATGCGGCATTCTAACAATTCACATTGCCAACAATTTCAAACAACTCTTCCAAGCCAAAAAAAATACATATACATGTATGTTATTTCGAAAAACATACTCTAGTCGATGGTGAATTTTGCTATACGTAGTTGCACATTCAATGCAACATGATATCTACTATTAGAATATATTCCACATGGAAACCAAATTTACAAGTTAGAAAAAAATATATTTTTCCCACTAATTTATTTCATTCATTTTTTTTCTTTAAAACTACAACAATTTTGTTATAATGAAACAAAAATGAAGTTATCTTAAACCATTGTAATCATGATGAGTAGAAATAAACTTCTTATTGGGAAACAATAAAGAAAACATTGCAAAGAGTTTATTCACGTAGTAAAGATACTTAAAGAGGCATTTGTAACGTGAAAAACATGATCCATTTTCATACCATGGATAGCATTCAAAATATCATGACTTCAGATTAAGTTCAGAATTACACGTCAAAAATACTTGATTGTACAAAAATCCTAATTAACATAGCCCGCAGATAATATGTCAATATCTATCATAACCAATGACTTTATCATGCTAAAATACTAAGAAGTTTCAGCTTTCATTTACAGAAAAATTGATACCTTCATCCTCATCACACGAATCACTTGAATTTGTGACAAAACATTATTGACACTTCAATTTTTCACACTTTGATTTTCATGCATGAGAATTGAAGAGTTCAATGAGAATTTCTTTTTTTAACCAAATAAATACTCCAATCCCTCAAATTCACTATTTCTTTGAAATCAATGGAATTTTTTTGAAAGCATCATATTTATTCTTAGTCAAAGCTAAGAGCAACACATTTGGACTATTGTGGTGAATGAACACGGTTTTACCATACAATTGCATATAGATGATTGTTCCTTATTGTGCCACGTCTAAATTACAAAACGATATTTATTTCAACATCTACAACCTTCAAAAGAACATATTAAATTGAATAAAGCAACTAAAATGTACATTAATTTCAGCTTTTAGATTATGAAACCAAATATGATTAAACAAAACTTTGTTTTTCACACTTATTCACATGATATACTCAAAATGATACCTAAACGGCAGCTCAAAACTCATTCGTTGTAGAATCCATCATTCTTTCTCATATGAATGCCTTCACTAAACATGAAAAAAAGGGTTTGAGGCATTTTTTCATGACCTTTGAATTTCGGAAATACTCCATTTTCTGAATTTTAATTAATATCAGGAGAAATACTCCTCTTGTTTCTTATTTGAATAACAAACCAAAAGGAAACTTTTTACAGTTTAATCTTTTACATGATGTAGTTTCTCAAACACAACGATAACAGGAGATCCGATTCGGCCCTCGCACCAAGCAATAATGAGGAGGTGGTCACAAGCCACCCCTCGCTATTGCAAGAGTTGACTAATGGCCAGCCCCGCGTTAGCCACCAGCCGACCGACAGCCGGCCGGCAAAGTGGCCAGTCAAGTGACCAGCCGGCCATCCGCCGTGGAGCCACAAGCTGTCAAACGAGCTGGTGGCTCGATCGGCGGCCAAGAGGCCGTGAGGCCTCGAGGGGCAAGGCCTGTGGTCTCGAGCCCTTGTCATCCCTCTCTCCTCCCCACCTCCTCAAGTAAGCAAGGTGAGGGATAAAGAGCAAAGGAGTGAGGCACAAGAGAAGTATTCAGCACCGACAAGCCTCGCACATGAAGATTTTGTTCCGTCGCATGAAAACTTAAACACAAATCTCTGCGTTATGAAATTTGAGATCTTTTACAAAAAACTCATTTAAACTCGCGAGTTCAAAGGAATAACCCCATCCTTTGAGACCTAGAGTGAGTGGGTGATACAAAACACAAAATGGGCCTCCACAGACTTGAAACATTCAAGTATCCCTGCACGCATCGTTGATTACGATTGCCCCCCAAGTGACACGGAGGGGAAAACCCTTTGAGCTAGCTTTGGAAAATGTTTTTCTAACTCCGACAATGACCTAAGTGCAAGAGCTAGAGACAATCCCTGTTAGAATGGTTCTCAGAGCGCAAAGACCATCGCGACAAACTATGCAACCATTCTAGCGGTTACATAAGATATAAAACGCCAAAGCGGCTGTAGTAGAAGTAGCAATGCACGAGGGGTACGGGCTTAAAACAGAACCATTTTAATCACAATAAATGGTGCTAGAAGGTTCTTCAGGAGCTCAGAGTTTTTCTGTTAGCTCCTCTGAGCTTCTCCCACTTTGGAGGGAGCTACGTGGATTTTTGTTGGACGAGGTTGGGAGGTCCCACCCCAAAGCCACAAATGTTTCCCCTCTAGTCAAGGCTTACTTTACTCCTCTTAAATCAAAACATTAGGTTATTGCCCTTGCCCAATACTAAAGACTCTCACGGCCACTTTTAGAATTTTTGGACGCCGCCACATTGCCATGGAGAACAAGTAGGGCTACTCGAAGCAGGTACAAGGCGTGCCAAGAAGACACAAGAAGAGTAAGGAATATTAGAAGATAAGAAAACAAGGGAGAGAACATGACTAGTGAGGAGGAATTGTATGGGGTTGCAAACTCTAAGATAGAGTTGACCCCCCTCCTCCTCACCTTTTCGAGCAATGCTCAAACCTTTGTATCTTCTTGATTTTGTACTTGCATCGTTTTCTAGGTTTCCTTAGCTTGCCTACTTCCTTGAGCCACAGCTTAGCTTTTTTTCTAAAATCCATGTGATTGTGCCACTCGTAACGGCATAAGAAAACAATGTTTTTCTACCACATGATTATGCTGACCATGGTGGCCTGCGATAACAGAAAAAAAATGTATGATTGCCTCATGAATTGTAAGAGCAAGGATACTTTGGGAGGAAACAGCTCTCCAAGGATGTGGGATGACACTCACAACGGTCTTCTCATGCTAGTTGTACAAATGACATAACGGCAAGTTTCGGACTAGCCAAGATCAACGAGGGTAAGGTGGTGACTACCTTACCACATGCCCTTCGCAGATTCCAAGTCTTTAATGCTTTAGTTGCAACTACGGTTGCCAAACCAAAGGCAATCATACCACAAAAGGCAGCCAACGACAACCTTAACAACACCTAGAAGCATGTGAAGGCCTGAAATACCATACGAGCACTTCAAAGTGCATGTGGGCGACCCCATTATGACAAACAACACGCTTGAGGAAGACCAATTGGGCTTAGACAATGTCAAAGAGCACGGCACCAATGATGGCAAAGGTGACAAGAATTGCGGTCATTGCCATCATCGTGTGGCAATCTTGAGCCGATTGCTCAAGAAGAGCAAGATGCTTGCCAAATTGCCTCAAGCTACCAATCAATGCGAGGCTACTAAGAGCAACAATGGCATCAAAAGCAACCATGCAAGAAGTTCCCAAAAACAAGCTGAACAACATTGCAACAAAGTTCATGCATGAGGACCACCATAGGCTTAATGAGCTAGCTGCTACGGCGGCGGACTCACTCAAGGTCACCCCTAACGCAAGTGGTATAGCGCCACCTAAAGGAGTCAGGGCACACCTCCCTTCCGACAAAGTGGCCTGTCATGGGGCAAACCAGCACCCAGTCGTGTCATCAATGTTGACAACCTCCTCCTGAAGGTGGGAGATTCAATCACATCACACCCTCAACATCTTTCACTCCGATTTTGGGGGGGGTTTCATGGGCGACTTTCACCACTGGCTCATAAAACGCAAGATCAACCATTGCTACTCTACTCCCACCACTCCCCATCATGAAGACATCTCAGGGTAGTGGAACCGCACAATGGAGGGCGTCATGCGTGCAATGTGGGTAGGTAGTATTCTCCTTGAGGTGTTTGCCTTTGATGGCTTTGCCTACATAACGAAGGTGTGGAAACATTTCTTGCACAATCCCCTCCCTTGTTAAACCATGCCATGTCAAGTGTGGTATGGTGAAGGAGGTATGTACAAAAACTATACCCTCTTGGAGTGTATAAAGGTTCACGCACAACGCAAGGATGTGGAGGCTATCACCAATGCTCTGACAACATAACAGTTGAAGTTTGCATTTGCCAACCTACTAGCCCACGACATGCAAAGCATCACGGATCTTGACCGTGATTGCCAGTTGCATTGCCTGGGTCCTCATGAGATAAGACACCAATGCGACAACATTGACAAGGCGTTGCAGAGAGTGACCCAGTTGTAGATGCATTCGTAATCACAATGAGCTTTGGGTGTTGATGCCACCGCCAACGGCATTGTTGACTTGCCTACCTTAACAAGTTTATGATTATTCATGAACACGTTTGTCCTCCATATTGTGAAAATCTTCCAGAAGAGCGTGAAGCTGACCTCCTGGCTAAATTGTATGGAGCATATTCAATATGTCTACAAGTCTCCACTCATTTTGTGGGGCAACCTTGCCACAATGCGGCTTGAAGACAAGCTCTTCAAGTATGTGGACAAGGATTAAGGAGTGCACTAGTGCACCTTGAGTGGTAGCCCATGCCACTACACGTTCATGCGTAAGAAATGCACCTAGTGTAAGGAGCCGCAATGTGCTTTCCACCAGATTAAGGACTTTCGGCAGTTGGGTAGCTCACTCAAAGCCTACTTGAGTGAGTTCATCGCACTTGTGGAAGGAGTCGTAGGCTTCATAGCCGGCAATGGGAATCAGACCTTCAAGTACCCAGATTGCATGCACGTGGAGTACTTGCATGATGTTATGGGAAGTGAGAAATCAAATGAAACGGCCACCACAACGGTAACCAGTCAGCCTTGGAGAAAGTAGAGGGCACTGCAAGAATGTTAAGCGAAGTTCATTTGGCAATACCGAAGCTCTACTTGGACGTATGGCCAAGCATGTGTGCACAGCAAGATCGCAACATGCGCATGGACGATGCCAGGGCTTGAGGGGAAATGGGGTCATAGGGCAAGGCCAAGGGCAAGTAGCCTAAAAATCCTCAACCAAAAAGACATGCTTTCACAAGACCCGAAAACACAATCGCAGCCGTATCAATGACAAGTTGTAAGGCAGCACGTAAGCGTTGCAACACAGCCTTCTATAATAGACCAAACCACAACTTTATGTAGTCTGGCCACTTTAGGGTTCATTCCCATGAGGCTTCTAATCGATAACAAGAGGTTGCGGCATTAGCCAAAGCAGCAGCACCACGTGAAGATGGTGTAGCAGGTGTCTATAGAAAGACTCATGGACAAAGTTGCGATCCCAGCACTGGGCCCGGCTGTGGTAACGTGTAAGGCCGTGGGGCGGGTTTTCCTCACCCTTAGATGACCTTAGTGGGGACCACTCACACGAAAACTGGATCACACGTGTGGGTTCATGTTTTTAAATGAAGATGCAAAACAATTTCAGATTTTTATGAGATCAAACTTCTCTTTTGATGTCTTCCCTCTATTTGAACCTTATTGTACATTTTTTTACCTTCATTGTCAAGTAAACCTTACACCTTAACGTGAGATGCGTGATTGGACATGGTTAGTGGTGGCAACACCAAACACTTTGCAAGAATTGTGTCATGCAATGTTTGGTGCAAATTCTCTTAAATCAATGAGTTCAACCAGGTTTGCTATACCTTTAGTCAACAATTTTGACCCAGTTGATGTTAAAGACTAGAAGGAGCTAGAAAAAGTTACACATGCCCACAAGATGTTGACTCAAATACGTAAATCATGGAGGTGGAGCGTCCAACTTATAGATTCCATGTTTATCACAAAATCGGCTGGCCGTTGTCAGACATGTTCACTTGGATAAGCGGAGGTAACATGGTGATGTCGTACAAAGGACACGTAGCTGGTGCTCCTATGAACGTAGTGACTAACACTAACGGAAATTAATCCTTTGTTATCCTTGGTTTTAAACGATAGTTTGGCCTGAGGTACGAGCCATCAAATGGCGTAGTGGTCATCAGTGACAACAATTTCATACAATTTATTGTTATTTGTAAAGCAAAATTGTGCATTTAAGGGTACACACAGAGTGTTGTGTTGAAGGTTCTCAACCTTCTTGTCCTGTTTAACATGGCGCAAGACAATCCTTGGCTTCATGAAACCAATGCTCTGATGTGCTTTGAACCAAAGGGATAGCATTGCATTACGCCAAGTACGAGTATGGAATTGTCATCAACCTGACTTAAGGTCCATGCCAACTTGTCTCCAAAGCATGTCAAGAGGCGTTTTTGACAAGGTTATCGATACTTCTTGGCTTAGCTATAGAAAGTGGAAAAAATGTGAAGGAATACACGCTACTTGAGATCAAACATCTATTGGTGGAGTTCTTGGAGATATTCCAAGACCCACTGATTGGGCTTCCACAAGAACAACACATGGGCCACATGGGTCTATTACAACTGGAAGTGATTCCTTCGTTCACACCCATGTACGACCATAGTTCAGCAAAGGGCCAAGAGGTCAAATGCCATATCAGAGAGTACATTGTTAAATGGCGGATCAAGCAAACTAGCTCGCCGTATGGTGTGTTGATGCTTTTTTTTTTAAAGAAGGATGGAGATTACAAAAGCGCATGGACAATAAGGCAATAAACAAGCTGACGATGAAAAATCCATTCCCCTTACCGTGGATCAACGACATTTTTTATCTACTCGAAGGGGCAAAAGTATTTTCGTCTTTCGGTTTTCCTCATGGGTACCATGCAATCCACATTATGGATGGTGATGTTCCCAAAGCCGTGTTTTGAATGCACATGGGACACTATCAATGACGAGTTTAATGTTTTGGCCTAACAAGCGCCTTTGCAACTTTTGGGGAAAAATGAACAAAACATTTGCTTAGCAAATTGGTTCGTTTGTCTTGGTCTGCCTAAACGACATCCCTGTCTCCTTAAAATTCATTAAAGAGCACACAAAGCATTTGTGGGAGGTACTTGCAATCCTCTCGGATTAGACGTTCTATGTGAGCAAGTGCAAGTGAGCACAGGGTGAGCTTGATCACCTTGGGAAATGTTTGCAAAGATGATATCCGTGTCGACCCACAAAAGCTCCAAACCATCATGGAATAACCACCCTTAACACATTTGGGGCAAATTTGGTCTTTTCTTGGCCTTGCAAACTATTTTTGACAGTTTATTCAAGGTTGTTTGACTATCATAGCATCGCAAACCTGGCTCACACGGAAAGACATGCATTGGGATGTGCTTTCTGATTGCAAGATTGCCAATTCAAAGAGATTCTATCCACAATGCTCCTCTTTCCACTTTTTGACCCATTGCAACTATGGGAGGTGGGATGTGATGCGTTGGTAGTAGGACTTGGAGCGATCCTCATGCAAAATGGTCACTTAGATACGTATAAGACCTGGAAGCTCATCCGTACTAAGACGTGGCATACAACAGGGGATGAAGAGCTTCTCACGGTGGTACACGCTTTTAAGATACTTTCTCCCCTGGAAACATTGGTCATAAGGCATCAATGTGGCCGATCCACTAATCTTATGTCCATTAGGTCAGTGGGTGTTTTATGGCCATAGTGAGATTAACGGTGCAAAAACCAGAGCCCCTTGCACCTCTATAGTAACCACCTCAACAAATCATCCACTAGAACGGTTTTGTCAACGGGATCCAGATGGAATACTAAGTGGATGCTTTGTTTCAAGACTCTCAAAATCTGGACAAGTATACAATTGGTGGATGCCACAAGAATCTTTTGGCACGTAGATCAAGATGTTGTACCCGTATTGCAAGACCTTCAAGCAAAGATTATCTCATTGTTCCACAACCCACCAATTGCAAGACATGTGGGACCTCGAAAAATGGGAAAAGCACTCTTGAACCATTATTACTGGCCAGGATGGACAGTTGTGCGATGTCTACATGTCTAGCATGACATACAACCCATGTCTTTGGAATAATGCTAGTAACAAAAAGTCTACTGGATTCCTCCAATTGCTTTCCATTCTTGGGACTCCATGGGAGTGCGTCACCATGAACTTCATTATTGGTCTTCACGACACGGCCTTAGGTCACAATGCAATACTAGTGGTTATGGATCTCTTGATGAAGATGACTCACTTCATCACTAAAACCACTAATGTTAATGCAGAAAATACTGCTTGTCTCTTTTTCAAGGATGTCTTAAAAAACCATGGCTTACCGTTTTGTGTTATGTCCGATAGATCAAAACAAATGGTAGTATGATCTAGCAAAAGATGCACAACTACTTCGATAGCATGTTGCAAATGTTCATAGCATTTCACCATCATACTCATAGACAAACAGAGGGCATGAACAGCACTCTGCAACAAATTCTCTCTATGTACGTGGACCCTGCCATGTATGACTAGGATAAATTCCAAACACCGACAAAACGTTCAAGGAAGAGCTCGATGAAAAACTCTACATGATTCACATACTTTGTGTTCAAAAATGGTTGGCATCAAATGGTGCCCTCTTCATTGGTGAAAAGTGGGAGTAAAAAAGTATATTTTCCTTCTTAAGCTTTTACCAAAACGCATACACTCCTTGTCAATGGAGGCAAAGGGTCACCTCCAAAATTCTTGGTAATGAAAAAAATGTGTATGCCGAAAAAAGTCATCGTGAGGTCTCATTTGAAATCGGTGACAAGGTGCTTCTTAGCACTAAAAATCTTTGGCTGAATTCGCCAAGGACCCTAAAACGTCTAACGAAGTGGATTGGGCCATTGTGCATCATTTCACACATCGGGTTACTGGCATACCAATTGTTGCTTTTGCCAAGTATGAAGATACATGAAGTGTATTATGTGAACCTACGAGCTCCATACACGGGTAAGAGAATCATTCAGCCACCACTATCAATCCATGCTAGTGATGGCCAAAACAAGGTCCTTTGTCTACACCAACACCGAGTGCGTACACTCTGGTTGTGAGTTGTTCGGGAATACCTTGTTCATTGTGCTAGCTGTGGACCTCAACATAACTCATGGGAGCCCAAATCGTGTTTGCCTACAAGGGTGGTCAAAATGTTTTCTTCGTGAGCACATATGGACGTGTGTCAGGGGGGCAGAACCTAAATGTGAAAACTTTGAACAACATTCCCGTAGGAGGGCATGCATGGGCTATAACTTTACGAGGTCAGGGACACCCGACATGGTTGTCGTGCAAATATTCCAGCCTAAAGGGGAGACGCTACCACCGTGCTCACCAACAAGCTACAGCTTGGGTCCAAGTACCATGCATGTGTTCATGTGTAGCAAGTGATTAAAATCATCAGTTTTTTTTTCACAATGTTGATGATTGAGTATGTGGCACTTTCACATCTTATTCATGAACATGGATGGTTCATAATGAGTTGGGAAGAATGTAGCATGAGGGCTGGTTTTTAAGCTCCCACCTCTTGTTAGGGAGGGGGCGATTGGGAGCCACCCATCTCTGTTGCAAGGGTTGGCCAGTGGCCACCCACCCGATCAAGTGAACGTCCAGCCTCAAGCCTGAAAACCATTAACCACCAATCGGGCTGGTGGCTAGGAGGCCGCTAGACCTTAAGGGTCAAGGCCAAAAGGCCTTTAGGGTCAAGGACTATGGCCTTGAGCCCTCGTCCTTGCTCTCTCCTCACCGCCTCCTCAAGTAAGCTAGGCAAGGGATATAGAGCAAGGGAGTGAAGCATTAGAGAAATGTTAAGTACCGACGCAAAATCAGTAGACGTGGCTTGCACGACAATTTTCTGCCAACATGTAAAAAATGAACTCAAGTTTGTTTGTTACAAAATTTGATTTTTTTTTTACAAAAATCTTGTTCAAACTCACAAGGTCCAAGGAATACTTCCCTTGTTTTGAACTTTGAATGAGGTTGCAAGGTAAAGAAGGAAATGGGCCTTAAGAAACTTGAAATATTCAAGTCTTCCAATAGAATTCATTGATGACAACTGCTGCACAAGTGACGCAAGGGGTGAAACCCCTTGGACATCCTTAGACACAATTGTACAAATACCAACGACAAGCAAAGTGTAGGAGCTAGAGACAAGTCCCATGTCAACAACGAATGCAAAAATTGTACGAGCCATTCTTTCCATTTTTAACAACTTTTGACAACATTTTCACCTCAAATTATATCCAAATTAGTTTAACTTATTAAACAATACAATTTCTCAAAAATTGGATCATGCAATCTTGTCATCCACGTTGTTTCTCAATGTTTTATTGTCATGATTCTTCCCCCAAGAGATTCCAGGTATATGGAATCATTATCAATGGAAAATGTTTTCAACATGTTAAGTGTAAGTATATAGCTTCATCCTAGCTCAGCCTCTCAATGTCATACATTACATGAGCTTTACTTATTATAAATGAGTCTTGAAAAACATATCTGAATGTAATTATTTTCTCTTATTCACAGTATATATTATTTCTTTGTATCTTGTCTCATCAATTTGAACTTAAGAATTTGTCATATCGGCCAAAACGTTGGATTTGAGTGTTTCCAACCCTTGGTGGACGACCTTTGTCCACCCATAGTAGAGGGGGAAGCCATTCAGCCATGTGGCAATGGCCACCAACTACACTTCCCCCTCCAACAAGTGAGCTGTCCATGACACCCATACACTCGGCTGGCTTACAACCAAAGTCTACAGGACCAGATTTATTACATTCAAAAGGAATCCTCAGATTACTAAACAAAAGCAAAGCTAAATGATCTTCCTATCTCTAGAATAAACATTCAATTCCCTACATGCAAATGATCCTTGCTTCACCCATGTACTAATGGTAATTTTCGACATCAAGCCTCCATATATTGATGTCACTCCCTTGTATTTCAAGTTTTCTTTATCTAAAACCCACTAAATGGAACTACCTGTAGATTTTTCACCTACGTTTTTACCCAAAACAATAGTAAAGGCATTATCAATATAAAAAACTCATGTAATTCTATGTGTGGAGGAATTGAAAACTTCATGGTTTAGGTCAAGGGATAATCTCAAGCCTCTCCTACCCATGGGTGCATACTTTGATGCAGTGAATGCGTAATTATTCAATGTTTCATTAGGGTTATTCAATAAGGTTATGTTAAAGTACCATTGAATGAACAAAGCAATAGAAGCAAAGAAGTCTCAACATGGAAACATGGAACAAGAGAAACATTATAATCATCCAATCTTTTATGACCAATGAATCAAACCCTAGAGTACATGGAAGCGCAAATCCGAGGATGATATCAAAGTGACTGTAATTCGGGTAATTTTCTTCTTTTCAAGTTATTGCCAAAAAATAATTGTTTAGTTAAATCACTTATAATTTCTCATTTTTTATCAAAAGTGATTATTTTGCCATGCATTTGTTTGGTAAATAATCTAGTGATTAGGCTTGTGTAAAAATACAATTGAGGTCAATTCACTGGGTATCCAAGCCAGATGCTTCAAAAGAAACCATCAAATAATAAGAACAAAAGCATGTCATGCAAAAGCAATGTATGATCCTCCAAGAACTAAAGAAGCTTAGGATCCATATTTGTTACACGTGGTAATAAATTCAAGGTGCTTATGGTGGGATGGCAATTGTTTTTCTGTAGATAAGCATCTTCAAGATGATTGTATTTTACTTGCAACATAAAATATTCTACACACCAAAATGGCACCATTTAATTACAATCACCTCACGCTAGAGTTATCTGACAGTGAATACTATAATGTGTTTGCATTTAAAAACACAATATTGCACCCCAATGTGGGCTTGTAAGAACTCTCAAGTGAACTTTTTATCAAATTCAATGATGAAGCAGATACCACTAAGTAACAAAACGTTAAGTAGAAGTAAAAGAAATAGGCTTTCACTGACAAAACTCTTCATGTAAATGAAGAGAATTCTATCTCTTATACATAGTAAAACTCCTTTTTGAACCCACTTACAGCCTCAAAAACCATGTGAACATGATGTGAGAGGTCACAGACTCGAAACGTTCCATTCTCCTTAGGGAATTTTGTCAACAAAAATGGTTGAGTGTACTTGATTGAAATACCATAAACATCATGTCAAAACAGTCATCCTTAGAATCACTAGTATGGGAGGGTTCATTCATGAAACAATAATGATCCACACACTCTTCCATGGTTTCTCCAAATAATTTGATAGCATATTAGAGGTACAAAAACCAACGAGCTAGCCGTCTAAGATTATGGGACAAGCTTGTGAGGTAGCGATGCAAACTGAAGACAAGTTTAAAAAAGAAGTTGTGGGTGGCGATTCAACATTATATGCAAAACTAAATTGTAATCAGTGACACAAAAAACACGAGGCTCATGAAAATGGAAGAGGCTATGGTAAATGACGCATGGGATCATTGTCATTTTTCTGAGGATATCACCATCGGTTGCACCTCAAGCAACTAAAGCATCACCATTTCATTGTTGTAACCTAAGTAAACAGGCCTTACATCTCAGAGATGATTTTTTTCTAACACCACGTGTTATGAATAGTAAAATGAGGGCCACATTTTCATAACCAAATCACTACCATGCAGAGGGTCCACGTACCTACAACATGCTCTTCTCACATCAGTTCCACAAGATGTGAAATATGTCGCTATCAGACTAGGTGCACTTCTTTTATCCAAGGAATCACTGATTTAGATTGACCTTTGAAAAATGAGAAGGCACAGCAAGACATATACGAATAAATTCTTCAGGAAAAGGTAAGTTCCATTGAATCTTGATGGTGACCGATGCATTACATATTAATTTCAGATAGATTTCATGGTTATGATCAAAATTGTGAACATCAAGATGCTTATACTTCATAGGAAGGCCTTGAAGATCTTGGTCATTACGTTCTCGTAGAATGGTTTTTCGTTCCTTTACCTTTGTGTTCTTCATCACTTGAAGTATCCTCACATGGATTATTGATTCCAGTTGTATGAGCCACGTGACCGATTAAAAGGACTAGTTTGTGACCTAGGAGAATCTTGCAGCCTCCACAAAAGTGAGGATTGGACATGGCTAAGTCATACCAGCTACTAGAATTGGGACCGTATGATTTTTCATTGATTTCAAGGGCAAAAAAAATTTAGCAGTTTCAAGACACTCTCAATGTTCCATGTTTGACCACAAAACTTTTATCTATGGCTAGATTGAATGATGAATTGTTGAATGTAACCTTAAAAATCGACAAGAAGCACGAGAATCTCACCAAGAAACAACAAGTAATAGCTATCGCACAATTTCAATGGAATATCATGATACAAGACACGAACTTTGTCACCATCAACCTCTTCTCCAAGTGAAGAATTTGAATTTTCCTTTGTACCAATAACGCATCACATGTGAAAATTGTAACATGGATAGGGAGAGGTTGTCAATCTCTCTCCTTAACATTCTACAGAACTATATGTACAGTTTGCTCTATGGGTTAAGAGGGAGGGTAGTTCCATGCCTCCCATTTCCATGGGCACAAGTATTTTGATAGATTGCATGTAAGGATTTGCATGTATAATGAGAAATATTGAACAAGGAAACACAATGGAAATGTTGAACAAGTAGCAAAGATAGAAGTTCAAAGGTTCCAGTGTGGCAACATGGAGCAAGAGTAATGTTATAGCTTTCTACTCATCGATGACTGATGTGTTGGTCCATTTGACACGTGGAAGCAGACATCTACAACCAGTATCAAAGTGACCTTTATATAGAATTAGCCAAAAATCACTCTCTTTAGCATAGTTACTTTAAATTATTCATTTGTTAATGTCATCACCTAATTTTGTTGAAATTCATTCATGTGGTGATTAATAAAATGTTGTAGCTTGTGTTCGTGGAGATTCGACATTTGTTGAATGTGTATCCAAGTCGGATTCTTGAAAACATGATAAACTATGTACATCACGCAGTTGATGCAATAGTGTAACGAGAAGAAGTAAACTTATTATGACATGGAAAGAAGTAAAGAAATTGGGGTCCATTATCGTAACAAGGTAGAATTATCGCCCCATCAATTCTAGCTTCAACATGTTTCCAAAAACCAAATGTGTCATGATGGACCAAGTTTTACAAGTGAAACATTTCTAAAGATATTCCACGTGCCATTCACACAATATAAATTTTGTTCTTATGTGAATCATCAAAGGCATCCTTCATTTCCCAAGTCAAGGAGGTACATGAAAGAAAGATTTCAGCTTTGATTGTTTTTCATAACTCTCCCCTTGGCAAGAAACAATCCTCTTACTTGTGGATTTTTGGTTTTGCTTCATGCACATAGAGTATAATGTAGTGGTGTCTTGTTTCCATGTACCACATGTACAGTAATCCACATACCTGTTGACAGAAAAGAAAACAAGTATACATGGTTTCTATGTTTGACAAAATGGGCACATGAAGGTTTCAAGAATCATTGTTTTGCCCATTTACAATGAGTGGGACAAAAATTACATACATTTAATGAAATAATTATGTACCCCAATTGAAATGTATCTTGCATTTACACCACTCAAATAGAGGCTGTTATGGATGTAACTTGTCACTCTTTGCTACATTTCAGAACTGAAAAAAAAAATCATTTTATCCCATTTCATACGTTTAAAAAAATTCCTTGTGAAGCGTTGAACCTTCTCCAATAATTGTCAAGGCCAAATACTAATCAGGATATTCAAAACAAATTCGAGATGGGACATATTCGTGTCATGTATATTCACATGATTTATTTTTAAAATTTTACTATACATTTTTTACCTCCCAATAATGTATGTGAAACTTTTTAAATAGGCTTTATGTATCAAACCGTGTCTTAATGATCATGCGCAATCACCATCAACAATTTTAAATCATTTGGGTTGCTTTTTGAATGTTAAACAAAATCTACAAGCTCAATAAAATTTAAGATTTAGCTTTATTTTACCTTTGTAAAGCATCAAGGTGCTATGGAGCAAGTGATACCTTCTTGTAATTTTGAAATCCATCCTTGTTTTAAAGTTCATGAATTTGATCTTCTAGAATAAATCAAACTACATTACCAGACTTGAGAAATCTTTCATCTAGATGAGCTCTAACAAAAACAATCCTCACATTTCCATTTTACATCATTTCTAAAACTTTTCATGGCTTCCCTATCAATTCTCATGTTTCATTTGTCATTTAAGATAGACCAACGTCAAGAGTTCTAGATGCGATACGCACAAAAGAAGCTAAAACTTCATTCATTGTTCCTATTCGACATTATGTACATCCATGTTTGCATGAATTCATTGGTAATGTTTTATCAACCATAGTTTCATTACTCAAGATGAAAAATAAGAGTATTTGGACCCATAAAAGTAAGAAAAAATTCCACATCTTGTCCACATGACGTTATCAAGATGTATTGGGAGACATGAGAAGGGCTGGAAAAGAGTGAAGAACAGGAAAATGGGTGTAGATAAATGGGTGAAGAACAGAAAATGGGTGTAGATAATGCATAAAAAGACTTAGAAGGTGGCATTCATGACCAGCCACTCTCAAAATGCACACTTATGTTCTAGTGTACATGCTATGTGGACATGTTAGAAACATTCAGAGACGTTTCATGGTTGAAAGTTGTACGTTTCTTGGCACCAATTTTTTTTTGCATATATTATCGATTATGATTGAAACACATTTTGAAATAATAGGTGACCTTCTTGATTTCTCATCTCCATAGATTTTCATATCTAAAATCAAGTTACTTGCCCTTCACTATCCAATTATATTTGTATCTTGTGAATGGATTTTTTTGAACTGCCAAATCTTGAGATCCATACCCTACTTACATGTAGTATTATGTGTTGTATTTTTGTTGCTTTCTCGAGAACCTACTACGCCCAACAACTGCTGGGAGTAGCGGGTTTCCTTCTGACATATTCAAGATTCTCGGACCCCACTCAAACTACTTGCAAACATGGTCATTTACACACAAAATCGCAAACAAAACTATCCCCTAATTACACCCCGGATATTCATTTTTGCCTTTTGTGACTCCAACTGCACCAAAGGATAGCAAGGGAGTGTATGAGGACATGTATGTGAGAGGAGTTTTTGAAATGACACTAGTTTTGTGAGAGGATTTCCATGACGTTTCAACATGTACACTTGTGTTAAATTCACAATTTCTGCCTCATACACCCCCTCATACACTCGCCTCATACACTGTTCAGGGGGAAGGGATAGACTGGGCAATATCTTCATACCCGTGTGCCCCTCTCCAAAAAGACAAACTGAGGCGAGTATATGCGATGGTGCATGTCAAGAGGGAACATTCCAAAAGACAATGATGCAATTCTGTAAGATGATTTTGTGGATGTTGCAAGATGTAAACCTATACATCTCGCAACTTCACCATATACACCCCCGCATACACTCACCTCATACACTCCAAGAGAGTGGAGGGGGGGAGGGAGGAAGAGGTTAGAGGAGTCCCATCCTCCCTATAACAGAAGAAGTGTACGAGGTGAGTGTATGAGGCTGTGTATGTGGGAGGAGTGTAGAAGCATAAACCATTGTAGTCTTTTGAGAAAGTTTTAAGGAAGTCACGAGATGTACACTTTTGTAAATTTCACAACTTCCACCACATACACCCTCTCATACACTCACCTCATACAAAGAGGAAGGGGGGATGGCCCAAGCAATGACGGTGAAACCGCCCCCCTTTTCCAAAAAGAAAGAATGTGCAAGTCACATAAACCTGCTCTTTGGAACTACAGAGCTCATTCGCCCACCAATGAGCAAAACATGACCCAGCTACCCATCAGCCGCCGCTATTGCCATGCTAGTAATAAAACAACAATTAAAATGCATAGGAAGGCTGCATTCCATGCGTCCATGAGGCATGTATGCAACTCTCCCTAGTACAATTACAAACCCCTTTGTTGAAGGGTTTGTGATACTAGTGAAGGACTATTTTTCCACTGTTTCAGGGGAAATCAAGACTCTTGATGCATTCAAAGGTAACCTCTTTGGCCTCGCTTATACGGGGTCAAGTTGGAGCCCAAGCGGAAGTTAAACCCAAAAACCCTCAATGTTAAATAGTGAAGGTTTTAATTGAGGTTAGGGTGTTAGAAATATTGGTTTACATATACAAATAATGACACAAATGAAAAAATGTACTTTTGCTATATCGCAAGGGAGCAAGAAACCCATGCATTTTTGTACTTGCTTGGTCGCTCATGCATGTTAGAAGCATGCATGATTTTTTACTAGGAGTTTCAGGTTTTTTTGCTAGTGCTAGGCAGATTAGAGTCACACTTTGCGTTTTATGGGTATCAAAACTATTTGGCCCAAAGAAAAACTGTGACATGGTGTATGTGGGGGGATATTCAACGTGACACTACTGTAATGACTTGATAGGATTCCTATGACGTCATTACTTGTGTATGTACACTTGTGTACATTTTACGACTTCAGCAACATACATTCCCACATACACTCGGCTTATACTCTCCCATTGGGATAAACCAAGCAATATTTATTGACCCCTCCCCCCTCCGTAGAAAGAAACAAGTGTGAGGCGAGTGTATGAGATGGTGTATGTGGCACAGATATTAAATAAACACTATTGAACTCTAAAAAGATGATTTAAAGGAAGTCGCGAGATATACATTTGTGTACACTTTGCGACTTACTCCACATTCACCCGCTTATACATTTGCCTCATGCACTCTGAGGGGGGCATCGAGTGGTCCGCCTACCCGTCCCTCCCCCCCCTAAGAAGATAGAAAGAGTGTATGAGGCGAGAGTATGAGGCACTGTATGCAAAGGGGGGCATGAACAAGACACTAGTGTACTCTCTTGAGGGAATTTCTAGAAGGCTACAAGATAATACTTGTGTATATTTTACGACTTTCACTACATACACTCCCTTAAACACTGACCTCACACTCCGAAGGAGAGGAGGAGGGAGGGACTACACAACTTTGGCAGACTTGCACCCCTCCCAAAACAGATGAAGTTTATGAGCAGAGTGTAATAGGCATTGTATGTGAGAGGAGTATGAAAAATACATTACTTTGGTCTCGTGAGAAAACTCCCACAAAGTCACAAGATGTATTCTTGTGTACATCTCATGACACCTGCCACATGAAACTTCTCATACACCTGCTTCATACCCTTGGGGGGGGAGAGGGGATGGACTGAGCAGTGTAGGCGTATGCCCCCCTCCCAAATTGAAAACATATTTGAGGTAAGCATATGAGATAGTATATGTAAGGGGATTTTTTAAGACGACACTAGTGTGCTTTTGTAAGATGATTTCGAAGAGGTTGCAAGATGTGCACGTCTATGTTTTTCAGCCTTCGCCATATACATTCCTCACACTCACCTCATACATTCCCAACGAAAGGGGGGGGGGTGAGGGACTAAGAAATGTCAATGGAACTTCCCCCCCATTAAAACATAATAAAGACTTTAAGACATGTATACGAGGTAGTACATGTGGTCGGGGGGTATTCAGAAGATAAACTAGAGTACTGTCGTGACAGAATTTCATGGAAGTCACAAGATGTACACTTGTGTACATTATGCGACTTTTGCCACATACATCCCCTTATACACTTGCCTCATACACTCAAGAGGATGGGTGGGGAGGAGGAGCTCATAGATTTTGGTGGAACCACCAAAGAGAAGAAGTCAATGAGGTAAGTGCATGAGATTGTGTAGGAGTGAGGGGAAAATCAAAAAGGACACTAGCATACACTTCTCAAAGGATTTTTGGATGTCATGAGATGTACGATTGTGTTTAATGTCCAGATTTTGCCACATACAACCCCATATACACTAATATCATACACTTAAGGAGAAGGGGAGGTTGGACCAAGCAAAGTTGATGGACCGGTCTCACCAGCCCCTCCAAAAAACAAGAGTGGATGAGACAGTTTATGAGACTATTTATGGGAGGGGGTATTTAAAATAGACACTAGTTTTCTCGTTGATATGTACTCAAGGAAGATACGATATGTACACCTGTATATGTCTTGTGACTTCCACTAATTACACGCCCTCATACACTTGCCTCGTACACTTTTAGGGGTGTGGCACATGTGATGAACTATCCTATATATGAACAAAAGTGCTTAGTACATACATGAAATTCTCCCATTTGTGCAAAAAAGGATTAGGAGACAATGTTTGAAGTGACTTAGAATGTGAACGCAAAGTAGGTGTTGCAAGAAACTCTTAACAGACGTATGAAGATCTCCATGACATATAATTTATAATCCTCATAACATTCTAGGAATCCTTTTATGTATATACCTATACACCCATCTAGTACTATATGAAAGACATAAAATTGAATATTATTCAAAGGTTAAGGGCATGTATGAGGTGAGAAAAAACATGATGCAGCCGTATGGGAGGGGGTTGGATGGAAGAAAAAGGCTGAAGACAGAGGGAAAGGTTGAATAAAAAAGAGGAGGGAGGGGATGTAGTGATCACATTGGAAATCTTCTTAATGTGGCTCATTACGTACTTTGTTCTTAGACTTGGGCACATTTTCGACTTACACTACATGTATCTAGAAAATGTGCAACATATGAATGAAGACAAACTACGACTATGATTTTTTTATTGAAGTGTGAATTTTCCTTCATGTAATGCATGGTTTGTCCGTGGCCTTGGTTTTTGGGCTAGTTCATGTGAAGTATGCCTGAACATGAATGAATCCTCAAGGAGCTTGAAAAGGTTAGTGATGAAAAGAAAAGAAAATGGAAAAATCCACTTAGGAGTAACAAATGTAGCGTGATGGGACCCTTGAAAGGTGGGATTTTTGAGAAGGGGGAGGAAGGGTTGAGAATGAAAAATGCAGTGGATATGGGTCAAGGAGATGAGAATGTAGTGTGTGTTGATGTTTTATCAAATGTATACAAGATCATAAGTACATGTAGCTTTGAGTTCCCAGAAAGTAAGATATCATCTAGTGAGGCCTACAGAAAAATCCATGATTCAATTGATCGCACACTTCCAAAAACATCTGACCAGGAGTAAGAATTGGCTTGGACAATACACCTAAACATTTCTTTCATAAAACAAAGCATTATTGATTTATGAAAAACCATCATTCATAAACATATGCGTATTGTAAGAAATCAACTACATTCCCACCACTACACTTCTAACAAAGTTT
>SZWC01023279.1:27799-38532 GCA_023375785.1 Penium margaritaceum | reverse complement strand
CACAGGGGACATACCCATTATGGGCAGTGCATTCCTGGCCCATCTCAGAACAGACCAAGGAGACATACTCCATAGAGCAGTGCATGCCTTGTCTGTATGTGTAGCTAGCCAGCTAGGCAGTGGACAAGGTGCACACTATTTCAACAGGAAACTGGCTCACCTTCTATAAGGGGTGACTATTCCTACATGGCATCTAGAGGTGTCTTGATCTTCTAGATACCTTCCCTCCTACTATAAGCAAGCTTAGGAATCTAGGAAAGGGCAGAAATTTCTAGAGGAAGGAAGGGATGCCTTCCTACGTGGGAAAAAAGGGCAGCCTACCAAGGGCGACTTTTAGAAACCATTGAATCTACAAGGGAGCTCCAAATCTGGCATGCTTTGGTGTTCTCAAAAGCTTAAATCAGTGGCTATAAAATGCCACTTCTTGTGGGCCTTGATCAAGATTTCATTCCGAGTCAATTCAGGCCAAAACTTCTGCCTCACACTCTGACTAGTTTTCTGCCATCCTTAAACCAATTGCCTCCACGCTTTCTGTCTCTCCAAAAGCAGTTGGTGGTGTGAACCAGCCACTGCTAGGGACCTTCCAGGGTGCACACTCATGCTCAGACCAACAAAGGGTTATGGGCCCACGCCTCTAAGGGATTCCAAGCCAGCTTGATTTCACGCTTCCAATAGCAAGACATGGCGACCAGCGAGTAAGAGAGCAGTCGCACTGTCCTTCAGTTTGATGGGACAGGCTTTTCCTTGTGGAGGTGGCAGTTTGAGGTCTTTCTCAACGACAAGGAACTTCTTGAGCTTGTAAAGGGTGATGAGACTGTTCTGCCAAAGACAGCAGTAGCTGAGGTGAAAGAGGTACACAAGAAGCGCAACAAAAAGGCGTTGGCGCTTCTTGTGTCCGCATAATGCCCTCCACAACTTGGCCGAATCCAAGGATGCACCCTGGCCACAGACGCATGGTCAAAACTCTCCTCCATGTACCAGTCAAGCAACCTTGCCAATCACCTCTTCATCTTCAAACGACTCGTCAACCTCCAAGCCAACGAAGGTAATAACATCAAGGAGATCATGCAACGGATTGAGTCGCTCGCAGCGGAGTGCGTGGCCACTGTTTGGGAGGTCGACTCTCAGTTGCAAGCTATGATCCTCCTTCTGGCCTTGCCAGACAGTGGGAGTCCCATGATCAGAGTCCTTGGTGGCTGGCCTTCTGACGAGCTGATTACCTGAAGGTTGCTGAGAACGTGCGCAACGAGTGGATGCAACGTGGCGGTCCAGAGAGTGCTGCGGCATCAAGTTCAGCTTACTCGGTTCATCCTCACAATGGAGGACGAGGCGACAAGTGGAAGGGGGTCAAACAAGGCACCAAGTAGGGTGCCAAGAAGGAAGCGTGCTTCAACTGCAACAAGGAGTGCCACTATGTGCGCAACTGCCCCAAGAAGAAGCCAGACCGGTCGCAGCAGGACGGGAAGAAAGACAAGAAGGCCCCTATGGCATACAACTCCACAAACTTGAAGGATCCGGGAGTTACCGTCATTGACTCCGGATCAGGCCGCCACACCTAATGCAACAGGGAGGCATTTGTCACCTACGGTGCATCGGAGAGATGTATGACGGTGGCCAAAGGCAAAACAGAGGTGGCCGCCGGTCAGAGTAACGTCCGCATTGAGTCCATTGTGGATGGCAAACCTGTCTTGAGCACAATCTAGGACGTGCTCCACATGCCCAACTTGAGGGCAGACCTGCTCTCCGTCAGCCGCCTTACCGACAAGGGACTTGAGGTGCTCTTCACAAAGAAGGAGGCCATCATCTGCAAGGACGGCAAAGGCGAGGTTATTTCGCGTGCCAAAAGAGAGGACGACTTGTACCTGCTATGCAAAAAGATCCTTGGCAGCCGAGTAGGGTCTAACGCCGCGAATCTTGGAACGAAAGATGAAGGAGACCTGGACCAGTGCTAGCGCTAACTTTGACATGTTTCTCCATCGATTGTGAAAGAGATGGCAAAGAGAGAGGTGCTGCGGGGTCTCCAAATCAGTGGTCTTCATGGAAGCAAGGAGACCGTGTGTAAGCCATGCAACATCGGCAAATCAACATGGCAACCATTTGTGACAAAGGGGGCGTGTGCATCAATAAATTTGGCAGTGGTACACACTGATGTGTGCGGACCACTTGAGAGATCCATTGGCAGAGCTCGTTACTTCCTCATCTTCATCGACGACCACAGCCGCAAACTGCACCTCTACCTCATGAAGGGGAAGAGCGAAGTCTTTGGATGCATGCAAGAGTTTGTGGCAGATGTGGAGCGGCAGACACAGTTGGAGGCGAAGGCGTTCTAAAGCGAGAATGGTGGTGAATATGCAGGCTGCCTTGGGTGGACGAAGAGGAAGGGGATTGTGTGGCAGAAGATAACTCCACATACCCCGCAGCAAAATGGCGTTGCTGAGAGAGCAAATCACACAATCCTTAACATGGTGCGATCAATGTTGAGCGACGCCGGCCTTCACCAACGGTATTGGGCGGAGGTAGCACGGACAGCGGCATACATAATGAACCTTACACCGACCAAGCTGTTGAAGGACAAGGAGAGCAAGGCGTGGAAGACGCCACAAGAGGTGTGGAGAGTGAGGAAGCCGGCACTGGGTCACCTCTGCACGTTTGGTTGCATTGCAAATGCGGTGGTGCAAGCACATGAAGGGAAGAGCAAGCTAGACCCACAAACCCGTCGGTGTATTTTCCTTGGGTACGAGAGCGGAAGCAAGGCGTACCGACTCTTTGACCCAAGGAGGCAGCAGATTTTGCAAAGTCATGACGTCACGTTCAACGAGAAAAGCCATTGGACAGACAAGGAGGCAGGTCTCTCCAAGAGGGGGGTGTGGTTGCCACTCCTTGAGGGGGAGACGTTGGAGAATGTGAGTGAGGAGGACATCCTTCCAGGAGCACCAGGCAAAGAGGATCGCCGAAGGGATAGGCGAGCGGCAGAATTTATTTCGGCCAGTTCGGATGAGGAATCCGAAGCACCGGGATGGACGTGGAGGCGGGGAGTGGACCAATTTCTCCAATGTCTCCAAGAGAGGGGGAGGAAGCGCTTGGAGAGGATGGCGCCAAAAGGGGACAGCAACAACAACAACAACAACCACCTCAACAGCCCCACATGAGCAGTCGTGTGTGGAGAAGGACAAAGAGATACGATGCCAACAAGGGTATTTGGACTGGGTTCGCACAAGTGTTCTTCACGCAAGAGGAGCGTGAAAGAGGCACAAAACAAGAAGGATGGGGCTGAGTGGGAGGGAGCAATAAAATATGAGCTCGCCTCCCATGAGGAGAAAGGCTCCTCAGTTGCACGTTGAGCATGGACGACTGCCATGGGTGATGCTAAAGGGGGAGATTGTTGGAGTAATGCTCCTCACCATAGCGGGAGTGACTCCAAAAAAGAACACCAAAAAGACATGCCAAGGTGGCTTAGTGGTGAATGGTGTCCACCCCTAGAGGCAAGGGTCCGGGTTCAAGTCCCACAAGATCAATTTCTGCCCTGCCTCAAGGGAGGTGAAAAATAGATGCCAGGAAGCTAGCTCAAACTCTATAATTCCTCCTTAAGGTTCGAGAAGGCCATGTGAGGGTCCAGGAAGGTGGCACACCTTCTAAAAGGGGTGACTTGTCCTACAAGGCATCTAGAGGTGTCTTGGTCTTCTGGATACCTTCCCCCTACTAGAAGCAAGCTGAGGAATCTAGGAAGGGGCAGAAGCTTCTAGAGGAAGGAAGGGATGCCTTCCTAGGTGGGAAAAAGGACAGCCTACCAAGGGCCACTCTAGAAGCCATAGAATCTTCTAGGAAGCTCCAAATCTGGCATGCTTTGGTGTTCTGGAAAGCTTAGATCAGTGGCTATCAAATTCTACTGCTTGAGGGTCCTCATTAAGAGTTCATTTGCAGTCGATTCACCCCAAAAAAATATTGCCTCACTCTCTGGCCAATTTTCTGCCATCCTTGGAGCCAGTTGCCTCCACTGTTTCAGTCTCTCCAAAAACAGTTGGTGGTGTGAACCAGCCACTGCTAGGGAGCTTCCAGGGTGCACACTCACCCTCAAGCAAACATAAGAATCTTCCCTTGTGCAGGAAGGTCAAAAACCTTCCTGCGCACGTCAAGGCTCGATCACAGGACCTGTTTTCCCCACGTTCAACATGCTATCCATTGCGTTACACTTATGGTGTCTTGCTTGGACATGCACCACGAACAAGGTTTTGAGGACTTACTCCAAGGGAGCAGTGCATGCTCAACCTGTTCCTTAAACTATAGTCGTGGTCATGGGGCATAAAAGAACAACAATCTCTCCCTTGCACCTTATGCCAGTTGTTGTGGTAGGTTTCTTTTGCATGAACCCGTAGTTCTATGTTTTGTTTGTGCACGTCAGCTTTCTTGGAGTTTAGTTCTCATTTCTTGCATCCACCATGCAAACTCCTTGAGTACCCAAAACATGCAAGTCTCTGTCTAGCAGCTTTGTCAAGAAGTCTGCATGCATTTTCTTGGTTGTGACGTGTTCCAGTTCCACAACACCATGGACGACAAGGTCACATGAGTAGTGGTACCAAATGTCGATGTGCTTTGTGCGCCGGGATATCATTTTGTCCTCTTCCATAGCGATGGAGCTTTGGTTGTTGATGTGGATGACCGTTGCTTCCTCTTGTGGTACCTTGATCTCATCAAGCGAACTGCAAAGCCATTGTGTTTCCTTGCGCACTTCAGAGAGTGCAATGTACTCTCCCTGAGCAGTAGAAAGCAAGACGCAGGCCTACTTCCTACTTGTCCACAAGACCACACCACCATTCAGAAGACAGAAAAACCTTGAGGTGGACTTCCTGTCGTCAATCCGCCCTCCCCAGTCCGCGTCACTGTAACATGTCAGTCATAGGGAGTCTGATCCTTCTAGACCTCCAAACCAAAGTCCCACATGCCAAGTCTTTTTGAGGTAGCAGAAAATCTGCTTCACGGCTTGCCAATGTTCTGGCCCAGGGTTGGCCACAAACGTGCTCACCTGGCCCACCACATTAGCAATGTTAGGTCGCGTTCCCACCATTGCATACATGAGGCTCGCAACGATGGACTGGTACAGAATGTTTTGCATCTCCCACTGGTTTGCCTTGTTGCTTGGTGACATTGAGGAAGAGAGCTTACAATCGGAGGGCATCAGGGTGCTGATGTTTTTGGAGTCCTCCATGTTGTAGCGCTTCAAGACTTCCATGATGTTCTTGGTCTGGTCAAGCTCAATGGTGCCTGCTTTGCGGTTGCAATGAGCAGCAATGCTGAGGTAGTACCCAAGAGGTCCCATGTCCTCCATCTTGAACCTTCTGGCCAGAATTCTCTTGAGGTGCGTGAGGGCCTCCTAGAAGGAAGAACACATGATAAGATCGTCCACATACAATGTCACAAGAAGCAAGCCACGTTCTTCCTCCCACACATAGATGTTGGGATCATTGTTCCAGTGCGTGAAGGAGATCTCAGCCATGAAGCTGTCCATCTCCTTGTACCAGATCTGTGGGGCCTGTTTTGGCGCGTACAACACCTTCACTAGCTTGCACACCTTACCCTCGGGTGCTTTGACACCTTCCGGTACCTCCATTAGCACCTCCTTGTCAAGCTTCACATAAAGGAAGGCTGTCTTCTCATCCATCTGGTGGATCTCAAGGTCTTTGGGTGCAACGATGGCAAGTAGTGACCTGATAAAGGCAAACTTGCCTTGTCGATACTATCATCCTACTTGCGCTTCAACCTAGGCACCCACTTTGAGCCCACCACGTGAGCGTTAGCAGGTCTGTCCACCAGCACCCATGTGCAATTTTCTTCGATGGATGCAATCTCGCTCTCCACCGCCTCCTTCCACTTGGCCGCATCGGGCCTTACCAGCACCTCAGCCACAGTGAGTGGCTCTCCCTGAGCCAAACAGGACCAGCTCTGTCCAGTCCAGCTTCCGGTGTCAGCCTCGTACTTTGGAGTTTGTTTTCTCTGTCATATGCTACGATGCTGCATTGCTGGTGGATCTTCACAATGCTGTTGCTCCTATGCTCCTGGCTACCCTTAAGTTAAGTTTTCTTCTTTTCAAGAGCCACTGGCCTCCGAGCTGGTTTCAGAGGCCTCGGAAGTCTCCGACAGTGTGTTGGAGCTCCCCCTGGCGTCAGCCTACGCAGGTGCTCTCCCCACCATACCACTCTTCTTCATGGCCCGCTGCACTGGCACCACTTGCTAGTTTTCAGCAGTTTGATCTCCTGACTCCAGGAGCACCAACCACTCTCCCTGTTTTGGAGCTTGTGTGGGATCAAGCACCTCTTCCTTGCCTGGTTTCCTCTTGTCAAAGGTCACGTATCGACTGGTGATGAGTCTTCTTGCTGCCAGGTCCCACAGGCGGTAGGTATTTTGGGCTATCTCATAGCCCACCATCACGCACTTTTATGCTCTTGCATCTAGCTTACCGCCACCCTCTCCCGCCTGGACCTTTGCCCATGTGTTCCAGCCAAAGACTTTGAGGTGTGATGCATGCGGCTTCTTCCCTGACCATACTTCTTGTGGAGTCATCTATTGCTTGCCTTCCTCTCACCGCTCCTGTCCAAAGTACCCGCAAGTCTCACAATGATAATGTAGCATGCCGTTCTTCTTGCTTCCACCCAAAATTGTGGTGGAAGTTTTACATCAAAGAGCATGCTGCACACCATGCCGAGGATGGTCTGATTCATCCGCTCAGTGACACCATTGCTTTGTAGTGTGTAGGGAGTTGTGGGCTGGTGGTTGATCCCGTATTGCCGCAACCAGCCCTTGCATGCTTCCTACTCTCCGCTTTTGTCACTTTGTATTGCTTTGACTTTCTTTCTATTTTGCTGCTCCAGCATGGAGAAAACCTTCTGCATCTTTCTCTGACCTCTCCCTTGGTTTTGAGGAAGAAGATCCACACCTTGCGGCTGTGGTCGTCGGTGAAGGTCACAAAATACTTGCTACCACCGTTTGACGCCGTGCAAAAGGGTCCGCACACATCGATGTGAATTGGGTCAAGGGTTGATTCTGCGTGGCAACCGTTACCCTCAAAGCGTGTTTGCTTGGTCTTGCCTTTGAGGCAAGGCTCACACAGGCTACCACACCCAACCGCATCCTTCTTGCAACCATTCATGCCACAGACCAGCTGTTTTTGCTAGATGATTTTGAGCGTGCTGTTTGTAACGTGTCCAAAGCGTCTATGCCACAGAACAGCGTTTTCTTCCTTTGCAGCAGAGGATACCTTTTCAGTTTATGTAGGTGTGCTCTCCTGTGCCAGTGTTGAGACCACTGCCTCCAACGCACCCGCATGACCCTCGTCGTCCAAGCTCTTTGTTGCCATTGTCTACAATATGTAGAGCCCGTCAATCCATGGGACCTGTGCTGCAAAATCTTTCTTGGCGTAGAAGACCCTCATGTCCTCGTTCGTGATGATGACTACCTTCTTCTGCGTGAACATCACTGTCATCTCGTTGTCCGTTATATTTGACACAGACAGGAGGTTTGCCGCAAACGAGGGCATGTGGACCACGTCACATAATCGTAGATCCTTCTCCACACCATTGAGGCTGATGCTCACCAGCCTTTCTCCCACGCCCTTTGCATTTACAACAATATCGTTTGCGCATCTGAATCGCCGCTTGGTGTGGGCCGATGGAGACAAATCCAGATTGGTCTTTGCTAGAGTGATGGTCAGTGCCGGAGTCGAGCCTGAAAGCTCCTAGCCTGAGCAGCGCCGCTCTTTTTGCCGGAGGCGTGCTTTGTGCCATCATGTTGGTGGCTTCTTTGCCACCCTCTTTTCTGCTTTTGTTCCCACCTCTTCCGCCATCTTCCTTCTTTGGTGACCTACACTCTCTTGCCCAGTACCCAGATTTGCCGCAGTTGTGACAGTTGCCCTGTTGCTTGGGAGCCTTGCCACCAATGTTCCCTCCACCGCCACCGCTTCCGCTGCCACCTTTCTTACCAGAGGCTGATCCTTTGCTCTCGCGGCCACCGTAGCGTGCGGCATAGGTTGAGAAGTTAGCCTCACTTCAGCTATGGCGCATGGCCTCGTTTTGCACGTACTTGGACAATGCCATGTACGTTGGGTCATTCTCCTTCTAACAGCCCGGTGATCATTGGGCTCCAGCTCTCTGGTAGCGCCATGAGGAGGATCATGGCTTGCATATTTTTGTCAAGGTCCCAGTTCAAACTGCCATCTCCAGAGCGGAAAGTCGTTCCACTCAAAGACCGTGATTCCTTCCAAAGATCCAAGACCTTGTGGTAGTGTGGTAGCACTCACGGTCGCTCCAGTGGTCTGACTTGTGGTAGCCACTGCTGAGTTTGAGGACTGCCCTACAGAAGCCCCTGTTGTATTTTAGGACTGCCCTACGGGAGCCCCCACTGCTCCTGATGGGCCAGCCATTTTAGCTGCCCTTTTCTGTAATCCGCGTATCTGCTACGTTGAGGCTGATGTAGGCTGATGTTAGCTGATGTCTGCTAACAGTTTAAAGGTGTTAAAAATCATATCTTGTCTCCTGACTTGTACTTCTTGTTATGTTGTCAAGGTCTATTGACTGCAGTTAAATAAACAAAAGTAAAACAGCCAAGAAAAAAGAGAAGAAGGCAAGAAGGCTAAGAGAGAGGTGGCCAGCCTCTCTCCTAACCTTCTACCTATCCTGTCCTGTCTACTGCTATGGGAGTGGGGTCCAGTGAGAGACTATAGGCTGACCCGCTTGGGTGTTCCACTTATCTTAGGCCGGCAAGAACTCGATGCTGTTATCATCGGAACGTGGGCCACTTATTCCGTTACTAATTGCGCAAAGTACGGAAGTGGCTTCGGAGGTCTGATCAGCAAGCGACGAGGGCAAAAGATGAGAACGTGGACCATCGATCCACGATGCGGCAGATCGATCGCCTCAATCGATCCACACCGTCAATTGAGGTCCGGACTGCAGCAGAGGGAGGAGGACAGGGGCTGAGTGAGGACGCGCAAGGATAATGCGATCTATCACAACGGCGTGAGCCAAGACACGAACGAGGAAGACAAGGACTTCTCCCCTCACAAGACACCTTGCAAGACTTAGTATTTTTTCTGGATTACCAAGTGCAGGGACCAGGGACAGAACGTAGGAGGTAAAACTAGTGCTTAATCCAGTCTTGCATATCAGTCTTCTTTAGCTTTGTTTGTACTCATTTCTTGATTATTTCAAGTGAGATTTGAAGCTCTGGATTCAGCAAAGTCCCCTCTTGACTCTCTGTNATATAGATGTAGATATAGATATAGATATAGATATAGATATAGATATAGATACAGATACAGATATAGATATAGATATAGATATAGATATAGATATAGATATAGATATACATATACATATAGATATAGATATACATATACATATAGATATAGATATAGATATAGATATAGATATAGATATATAAAACTAGTGCTTAATCCAGTCTTGCATATCAGTCTTCTTTAGCTTTGTTTGTACTCATTTCTTGATTATTTCAAGTGAGATTTGAAGCTCTGGATTCAGCAAAGTCCCCTCTTGACTCTCTGTATTTCTATTGAATGAATGTCTGGAAGAGCGATGAAAGAGTGAGATAGGTGGAGCTGGTCTTCTCCACTGCACTACTTGGATGCTCTAAGCTGTGAATGTTTGTTGTTGCATGAAAGGAGAAGATATTTCTGGGTATGTAATTTTGTACAAAAGGTGCAGTTCCCTTTCTTTCCCCTCCAGCTTATGTTTACCTGCAAACAGAAAAGACAAATCACACTAGCATACCTAGGGTATCGCCTCCAAGCGCACAGTTTGTCCTGGTTGGGACCCAAGGGTCGTGCCTCCAAGGGTAGAGCTTGTCCTTGGTCCATGTATGCTAGGTGAAAGTTTAGCCATCGGGGCTCATGAAGCGGATGGAACTCATGGAACTGATGAAGCTCACATGCGCACCTCAAGAGAGAGTACTAGAGTTGAGCAAAGCGTGCCTTACAACTGGTCAGTGTGGGCCCGTAACCCTTTGTCAACCGGCCTGGGGCAAACAGACAAGAAAACGGGGCCGACACATGGCACCTGCCATCCGCTCCTAGCATTTCCGCTAGGAGAAGACTTAACCCTCAGGATCACGGTTCCACATTGAGTACTTCCTAGGAAATCACTTGCTAGCAAGTGTGTCCATTTAAAACTAGGTCACTTTCGCGCGAGGTGCTAGTCAAAGACTAACCCCTAGGGCTTAGACCAACCATTGTCTACTTCATAATGTTCCTTAGATGGAAAGCTCTTTGAGGAGAATCTAGCACCAGATTGTGTAATTAAAATGAGGAATGAGCCTGGTACATATATTCCTAGGCCTGGCTTCTAAGGTGTATGGGTAGTGGCACTTTTTGGGGTGGTCACTCCATACCACATCACCAGCTCGCCGATTGGCGCATCCACTGACCGCCAAGTAGCACATCCTCCTCATGCATGGAGAAATGTATAAGAAACTTCCCCTGTGCAAGAAGGTCAAAAACCTTCCCGTGCCCATCAAGGCTCGATCGCAGGACCTGCTGTCCCTGAGACCAACATGCTTTTCGTGGCACTACACTTCGAGTGTCTTTCTTGGACTTGCACCACGAACACGGTTTTGGGAAACTTACTCCAAGGGAGCAGTGCATGCCCAACCCGTCCGTTAAGCCATAGCTGTGGCCATGGGGCATGAAAGAACAACACTCTCTCTCTCTCTCTCTCTCTCTCTCTCTCTCT
>SZWC01023279.1:14359-26757 GCA_023375785.1 Penium margaritaceum | reverse complement strand
CTCCCTCTCTCTCTCTCTCTCTCTCTCTCTCTCTCTCTCTCTCCCTCTCCCTCTCCCTCTCCCTCTCCCTCTCCCTCTCCCTCTCCCTCTCCCTCTCCCTCTTCCACTACCTCTGCCTCTCCCTCTGTTAATCCGTGTACATATCCTGACTTTGTGTGGATATGAGTGAGCAGGGCATGCCGAACATGAGACTGGAGATGACGCATGATGAGCTCATGCTACACAGGCTTCAGGCGCAACACCCTTTACATGTTGCAGCTCGTGACTCACATGCCTCAGCTCCAGCTCAGTTGCATGCCCATGCTCCATTTGTTGACATGGGCAATTGGTGTTACCAAACATAGATTAGGCTTAAACTCTGTAGGGATATACTTGATGAGTTTGCAAAGAGACCTAGACTAGTCCTTGGTTCTTGCATGACGTAGGCTAGAAAAGTCCGTGTGGGTAGATGACCAAAAAATTGATCTAGGGGCAAGATTCGCCCTTGACTAGTGAGAGCGAGCTCTCCCGGCCGGCAGGCCTTGCTGCCCGGCCAAGCGACGAGCAAAGCACAAACTCGTGTTTCGCTCGCTCCTCCTCTTGTACGTTTGACACTTAGTGTCAAAAAAACCCTAGACATGGCTAGGACTGTTTTGGACCTAGCTCCCTCTGCACTTCACCGTTTTCGATGATTCAACTTGCATTGTGAAGCTCTCGTCATTCTCATGGTATCAAAGCGGGTCCATTGGCCTGCCGTTTTTTAAACAAAGCAGAAACTCTGAATCGTCCAAAACATTCCGAAAGACAAAAACGCAATTTTGGCGATCTAGCAAGTGAGGGACATGCGCGATCTGATCAGGGAAGGTCGCAAGACCAGGACAGAGGTAGAGAAGGCGCCTAGGGCCTGTGAAGCAAAAGAAAGGAGCAAAGGAGAGGAAGCAGCGGTAAGGGTGGACACCACGGGCCGCGTGGCCGTCGGTGGTCCCCGTAAGGAGCCGCGCACAGTCAAGGGCAATGGTGCCCTGACGCCCTTCGCACTAAATCTTTGAGGAGTAGGCTGGACCAAGGTCGCCATGAGTGGTGAAGGGTCCACAAGGGACATGGAACCAAAGCATAGCAATGGGGATGGTAGGAGTGCAAACACGGCCACCTCGGTAGTGGCTGTCACATGGAGTGACCTCAACAAGATCGCACTTCACAAGGACCTAACGCCCCCACCTCTAGGAACACGCGTTTTCCTTGCATGGAAAGATGTCTTCCTTGCATGGGCGGCCGAGGAACTCTACCTCAACCCACCGCCGGAGGACGTAGACGACCGTACCCTCCTCAGTGCCTTCAATGCTTTGACGCGCGCTCTCCCTGACGACCAGTCCTACGCCGTTCGTCACTTTCGATATGGCGGTCGCGGAGAGGATCCAACCAACCCCGCAGTGGAGCTCCCCGTCCTTGTGAGGCATGGCAGCACCTAGTGACGTGCAAGGAGGAACAAGGAATAGCATTGGTTATCACACTGCGTGACAAGTTTCGTCATCTTTACCCAAAGCCCCATGCACCTATTGCCGAGTACTGGGATGCGGCGATGGACATCAGGCGCCGGATTCTTGGACTGGGTGCTTCATGCACTGCTTTGGAGTGGCTGGACCCAGTGCTGCTCCACCTTGGTGGGCCATACAAGGAGCTTCGTCGTGACTTGCTGCGATGCCTTCGCGTAGCAGACATTGAGAGAAATGACCTGTCAACGGTGTTCGAAGAATTAAGGAACTACGAGGACATCCTCCTGGAGGATCGAGAGGCTAGCATTTCTACTACCAGTGCCTTCACACATTAGACGGCTGGGGCTCTTCATGCCATGACCGGACGGGGAGGGTACAGTGGTGGAGGCGGACGCGGCGGCCAGAGCGGCAGAGGAAGTGGACGTGGGCGAGACACCGGCACCCGTACCTGCAACTACTGTCGTCAGCCCGGTCACTACTGGCGCGCCTGTCCCGTGCTGTAGCGCATCATGAACCCACAGTAGTCATAATACCAGCAGCGGCCCTTTCAGCAGCAGTTGTGTCGACCTACCATGGGACCACTGTCCCCTCCCACATGGGGAGCACCCAGTCACCCTGGGCCACGTGTGCCCTCGCCGACAGCTACAGCCACATTCGGACCACTTCAGCTCCAGGCAATGATGCAGCCAATGATGCAGTTGATGATGCAGCCTATGATGCAACCGATGATGCAGCAAACAGTGCAGCTGTCCATCTTGTCTCCTGCATACTACATGACCCTACACTCCACAGTGGCAGTCCCTGCACCTGAGTGGGCGCAACGCGTGTATGTCAACATGGCAATGACACAGGAGCCATCTCCACCGCCCCCGCATCCTGGATGGCTCCCTAGCACAGAGCTGCAACCACCAGAGCCAATAGCAGCACAACATGCAGCAAGTCAGCAGCCCGATCACACGCATATCACTACATTCCATGCACTGCTCATGCACAAGTGGTTGTATGACACAGTATCGTCTCATCACATGTCACCACATCACCAACTGTTCAGGTCATTGTATGCCACACATGGTGTTGAAGGGGTGAAGACTGGGTCGGCAGAGGTGCTTGCTGTTGAAGGGGTGGGGACTATGGCTCTTCAGGTGCCAAGGGGGCTGTTGTGGCTGACTGGTGTGTTGTATGTTCCTAAGCTGAATGTGAATCTGTTGTCGGGAGGACAACTAGACCGGCAATCTAGTGGACCGGCAATCAAAAGCAACGATGCATGCTTTTTTATGCCTCCGGGTCCTTGCCGGCTGATGGACCATTGCAAAATGGCATGTTGTACATAATCACTCTCTTTCCTCCTGTGCCCACAGCCCGAGCACAAGCGCATGTCACAACCACAGTTGACGCAAGACACACTAACCTCATTCACCGTCTTCTCGCACACATCAACACGGCACTAGTTGCTGGCCTCATGAAGAACACCCTTGCACACGGACTACTGCCCACTGACTGTCAGCATGGTCTGAAACCAGGAGCATGTCTTGAATATCATGAAGGAAAATCACACAGACAGACTTTCCCTTCCTCGGAGAGTGAGAGCACTTCTCTCGCACTGGTGCACGCCAATGTCACTGGGCCCATGCCCTTGCCATCCATGTAGTATGGCTTAGTGTATTTCTTGACCTTGACTGACGAATATAGTCGGTTTTGCTGGGCCTTCTTGCTGAAAACAAAAGCTGATGCTCAGCGCGCGATTGTTGAATGGATAGCCCTGGTGGAATGCCAAACAAGTCAAAGATTGTTGAAGTTGCACATGGACAGAGGCGGTGAGTTCCTTGGATCTCTTGCTTCTCAACTCAAGGCAAGAGGCATAGAACATCAGACCATCGCTCCCTACATGCCCAAACAAAACAGGGTTGTCGAGAGATTGCATAGGACCTTGGGAGATGCCTTGTGTACCCTTCTTGAAGAGTCTGGTCTTTCCTTTGGGTTTTGGGAAGAGGCAGTGAAAATTGTAACATGCGTTTGGAACCGCATTCCTCAGGGCCCACTGCCCAAATCATTGATGCCCTGGGAGCGCTGGTTTCCAGAGAAGGCTGACTTGAGACCGGCACGAGTCTGGGAGACCATGGTGTGTGTGTGTGGTTTGCATAGCCACAAAGAGATCACAAACTCAGCCCACGAGGCAGATGGTGTGTGTTTGTGGGAGTATCCCATGCCTCCAAGGCATGGAGATTCTGGGACCCCACCAATCACTGTTCCGTTGAAAGTTGAGATGCATACTTCCTAGAGCACATGCCATACAAGACGTTTTGTACCCTACGACATGCCCCGCATATTCCATCTCCACACCACTATCTGGAATATGTGAGTGCTCATGTCTTTGTATCATGTCCCATGCGTCACACCTCACCTGTTGCACAACAGTCACATGGTACACCTGTGGCATCACCAGTCCCCACAGATCTGTTGACACCAACTGACCAAGCTAGCACATCATCACACACAACACCCTCATGACCTGGCTTGGCACCAGTTTTTCCAAAGGAAAATGTGGTCGAGGTTCGTCCAACAGTCACTGAGCCTGTTTGTCGGTCTGCACGCAATTTGGCACGTGTGGACTACAAACGGTTCTACCACATGGTGGGGCATGCCCCTGTAGACACCACAACTGTAGAACCTCTCATACTGACAGAAGCAAAGGAGCGGCTGGACACAGCACAGGGGGAAAAAGCTATGGTGGCTGAGTTTAATGTAGTGTTGGAACATGATGTGTATCAGCTCGTGCCATTGCCACCAGGAAGAAAAGCAATTGATCTCAAGTGGGTGTTCAAACTCAAGAGAAACCTGGCAGGCATGGTTGAGAAATACAAGGCTCGTCTGGTTGCCAAGGGTTTTCATCAAATCCCCAGACAAGATTTTACGGACACGTACGTCCCAATCGGCAAGCATGGCACCAGCTGTACCTTGCTGGCTGTGGTAGCACATGACGATTGGGAAATACATCAAATGGATGTTAAAGATTCCTTCTTGAACGATCCCCTTGAGGAAGAACTGTATGTTAAACAACCAAAAGGATTTGAGGATGGAACAGATCGTGTATGGCTGTTGTAGAAAGCACTGTATGGATTGAAGCAAGCTCCCAGGTGTTGGAACAAAGAGATCCAACATACTCTGGGACGCGGCGGATTCTTCCAAAGCATCTCTGATCATTCTCTGTTCATGCAATGGCACAGTACAGAGCCTGTTGCATTGCTTGTCTATACGGACGATCTATTGATCCTTTCCCCTTCACTCCCGCTCATCTCATAAACAAAGTCACTGCTCACCGCGCACTACCGTATGACTGATCTTGGTGAAGCACACAGCTTCTTGGACATGACCATCACACGAGACAGACCCACACGCACACTGACCCTGCATCAAGGACACTTTGTTGCCCATGTGACTGCATGCTCTCATCATCCCGTGCAACACTTGCCACGGCAATAGTCACCCATGAGTCGTGAGGTCCATGCACATCTTCTTGACGCACGCACCACAAATTACGGACCTAACAGTGACCCAACACTCTACCGACAGATCACAAGCATTCTCTCCTACTTGGCATCCACAACACGACCTTACATTGCATGTGTTGTGAACACCTTGGCCCAGTTCAGTCAGCAACCCCACAGTGCGCTTCACAAGGCCTTCATTATGTGTTGAACACTGCTGTGGCCGGTCTGGTCATCTCTCCCTCCTCAGCACCTCTCTTGGAAGGGTATTGTGACAATGACTATGCCTGCATTCGTGTTGCACGCAGTCGAGGGAGGTATGTTTTCCGTGTGTGGGGTATGGCCGTCTCATGGAGGAGTGCAAAACAGTCGTGTGTGACGCACAGTGTGGCTGAAGCACAATACATGGCATTGGGTGAGGCTGCATGCAAGGGGATATGGCTGGGACAGTTGCTTGAAGAATTGGGCTTGACTGTAAATGCCACACCACTGTACAACAATAGTTCAGTAGCACGACAGATTGCTGAGAATTATCAACCGGCGTGAGGCAAACAGACAAGAAAACAGGACCGACACAATTGCACTTGTCGTCCGCTCCTAGCATTTCAGCTAGAAGAATATATTACCCTTACGATCATGGTTCCACACTGCACAGTTCCTAGGCAATCACTTGCTAGCAACTGTGTCCACTTAACACTTGGTCACTTTCACGCGAGGTGCTAGTCAAAGACTAACTCCTGGGGCTTAGACCAACGAGTGTCTTCTTTTTACTGTTCCTTAGTTGGACAACTCTGTGAGGAGCATCTAAGGCCAGATTTTGTAATTAGAATGAGGAATGAGCCTGGTACATATAGTCCTAGACCTGGCTTCTAAGGTGTGTGGGTAGTGGCACGTTTGGGGTGGTCACCCCACACCACCTCACCAGTCCGCCAATTGGCGCATCCACTGACCGCCAAGTGATGCACTCTCCTCATGCATGGAGAAATGTCTAAGAAGCTTCCCCTATGCAGGAATGTCAAAAAACCTTCTTGCGCACATCAAGGCTCGATCGCATGACCTCTTGTTCCTAAGTCCAACATGCTATCCGTTGCGCTACACTTCTGGTATCTCGCTTGGACTTGCAGCATCAAAAAGGTCTGCGGGACTTACTCCAAGGGAACAGTGCATGTCCAACCTGTCTGTCAAGCCATAGCAGTGGCCATGGGACATAGAAGAACAACAATCTCTCTCTTGCACCTTAGGCCACCTGTTGTGGTAGTTTTCTTCCGCATGAACCTCTGGGTTGTGTTTGTGCACGTGAACTTTCTTGGTCTTTAGTTCTCATCTCTTGCATCCACCATGCCGACTCCTCGAGCACCTACAACATTCAAGTCGCTGTCTAGCGGCCTTGTCAAGAAGTCCGCAAGAATTTTCTTGGTTGCGAAGTGCTCCAGTTCCACGATACCCTTGGCAACAAGGTCATGTGAGTAGTGGTACCAAATGTTGATGTGCTTTGTACGCCGGGAGATCATGTCGTCCTCTGCCATAGCGATGGCACTTTGGTTGTCGATGCGAATGACCGTTGCTTCCTCTTGTGGTGCCCTGATCTCATCAAGCACTGTGAAGCCAGTGTGTTTATTTGCACACTTCAGGGTGTGCAATTCACTCCGCCTCAGTAGTAGAAAGTGAGACGCAGTCCTGTTTCCTGCTTGCCCACGAGACCACACCGCCGTTGAGAAGACAGACAAATCCCGAGGTGGACTTCCTGTCCTCAATCCTCCCTCCCCAGTCCGCGTCACTGTAGCATCTCAGTTGAAGCAAGGTTGATCCTTTAAGACCTCCAAACTGAAGTCCCACGTGCCAAGTCTTTTTTAGATGGCAAAAAATCTGCTCCACGGCTTGCCAATGTTCTGGCCCACGGTTGGCCACAAACGTGTCCACCTGGCCCACCGCATAAGCAATGTCAGGTCGCGTTCCCACCATCGCATACACGAGGCTCCCAACGGTGGACTGGTACGGAATGTTTTTCATCTCCCGCCAGTCTGCCTCGCTGCTTGGTGACATGGAGGAGGAAAGCTTGTAGTCGGAGGATATGGGTGTGCTCACGGGTTTGCAGTCCTCCATGTTGTAGCGCTTCACGACGTCCATGATATACTTTGTCTGGTTGAGCTCAATAGCACCTTCTTTGCGGTTGCGGTGAACAACAATCCCGAGGTAGTACGCAAGAGGTCCCATGTCCTTCATCTTGAACTTACTGGCAAGATTTTTCTTGAGGTCCGTAAGGGCCTCCTGCAAGGACAAACACATGATAAGATCGACCACGTACAATGCCACTAGAAGTAAGCCACGTTTGTCCTCCCGCACATAGATGCTGGGGTCATTCTTACAACGTACGAAGGAGATCTCAACCTTGAAGCTGTCCATCTCCTTGCACCACATCTGTGGCGCTTGCTTCAGCCCGTACAACGCCTTCACCAGCTTGCACACCTTACCCTCGGGTGCTTTGGCACCTTTCGGTACCTCCATTAGCACCTCCTTGTCGAGCTTCCCATAAAGGAAGGCTGTCTTCACATCCATCTGGTGGATCTCAAGCTCTTTGGCGGCAGCGACGGCAAGCAGGGACCTGATGGAGGCAAACGTGACGACCGGTGCAAAGGTATCATCGTACTCAGACCCTATACGCTGTGAGAATCTTTTTGCTACAACCCTAGTCTTCTACTTGTCGATGCTATCGTCTTGCTTCCGCTTCAACCTTAGCACCCACTTTGAGCCCACTACATGAGCGCTAGCGGGACTGTCCACCAACACCCATGTGCCATTTTCTTCGATGGACGCAAGTTCGCTGTCCACCGCCTCCTTCCACTTGGCCCCATCTGGCCTTCCCAGCGCCTCAGCCATAGTGAGCGGCTCTCCCTCAGCTAAACAGGACCAGCTCAGTCCAGTCCAGCTTCCGGTGTCAGCGTCGTACTTTGGAGTTTGCTTTCTTTGTCATGTGCTGCAACGTTGCATTGCTGGTGGATCTTTGCAATACTGTTACTCCTTTGCTGCTAGCTGCGGTGAAGTTAACTTTTCTCCTTTTAAAGAGCCGCTAGCCTCCGAGCTGGTTTCAGAGGCCTCGGACGTCTCCGACTCTTTGTCGGAGCTCGTCGCTGCGTCAGCCTATGCAGCTGCTTTCCCTGCCACACCACTATTCTTCACGACCTGCCGCACCGGCACCACTTGCCAGGTTTTGGGAGCTTGATCTCCTTACTCCAGCAGCACCAACCACTCTCCCTGTTTTGGAGCTTGCGTGGGATCAAGCATCTCTTCCTTGCCTGGTTTCCTTTTGTCAAAGGTTACGTCCTGGCTAGTGATGAGTATTCTTCCTGTCAAGTCCCACAAGCGGTATGTCTTGTGGGTCGTCTCATAGCCCACCATAACGCACTTTCGCGCTCTTGCATCCAGCTTGTCGGCATCCTCACCCGCTTGGACCTTTGCCCATGCGGTGCAGACAAACACTTTCAAGTGTGATGCGTCCACCTTCTTCCGTGGCCAAACTTCTTGTGGTGTCATCTGTTGCTTGCCCTTTTTCTTTCCGCGCCTGCCCACAGCAGCCACAGGAGTCAGGTTGACGAGATAGCATGCCATTCTTACCGCTTCTGCCGAGATTTGCGGTGGAAGTTTTGCATCAAAGAGCATGCTACACACCATGCCGAGGATGGTTTGATTCATCCGTTTTGGCAATACTATTGCTCTGCAACGTATAAGGCAGTGTGGGCTGGTGGTTGATCCCATGTTGCCACAACCAGCCCTTGCATGCCTCATACTCTCCGCCATTGTTGCTCCGCATTGCTTTGACTTTCTTTCCACTCTGTCGCTCCACCATGGCAACGAACTCATGCAACGGTTCTCTGATCTCTCCCTTTGTTTTGAGGAACAATATCCACACCTTGCGGCTGTGCAAAATACTTGCTACCACCGTTTGACGCTGTACAAAAGGGTCGGGCACACATCGGTGTGAATCAAGTCAAGGGCTGATTCTGCGCAGCGACCGTTGCGCTCAAAGCACGTTCGCTTGGTCTTGCCTTCGAGGCAAGGTTCAAATAGGATGCCACACCCAACTGCATCCTTCATGCAACCATCCATGCCAAGGACCAGCTATTGTTGTTCAATTAGTTGGAGCGTGCTGTTTGCAACGTGCCCAAAACGTCTATGCCACAGATGAGTGTCTTCGTCCTTTGCGGCAGAGGATGTTTTTCCAGTTTCCATTCGTGTGCTCTCCTGCGTTGGTGTCGAGACCACTGCCTCCGCTGCACCCGCATGACCCTCATTTTCCGAGCTCTTTGTTGCCGTTGTCTGCAATACGTAGAGCCCGTCAACCCGTGGGACCTGTGCCACAAGATCTTTGTTGGCGTAGATGACCTTGATGTCCTCGCTCCTGGCAATGACCGCCTTCTTCTATGTGAACACCACCATCATGTTTTTTTCCGTTGTTTTTGACGAGGAGAGGAGGTTTGCCGCAAAGGAGGGCATGTAGACCATGTCACGTAGCCGTAGATCCTTCTCCGCACCATTGAGGCTGATGCTCACCAGCTTGTCTCCCACCCCCTTTGCGTTCACAACGCTACCGTTTGGGCATCTGAACCGCCGCTCGGTGGGGCGAATGGAGATAAATCCGGCCTTGTCGTTGCTGGAGTGATGATCGGTGCCTGAGTCGAGCCCAAAATCTCCTCGCCTGAGCAGCGCCGCTCCTTTTGTCGGAGGCGTGCTCTGTGCCATCATGTTGGTGAATTCTTTGCCAACCGTATTGCTGCCTTTGTTCCCACCGCTTCCACCGTCTTACTTCTTTGGTGACCTGCACTCTCTTGCCCAGTCCCCAGGTTTGCCGCAGTTGCGGTAGTTGCCCTATCACTTGGGAGCCTTGTTGCCATTGTTGCCTCCAACACCACCGCTTCCATTGCCACCTTTCTCACCAGAGGCTGACCCTTTGCTCTCGCGGCCACTGTAGCGTGCGGCATGGGCTGGGAAGTTAGCCTCACTTCCGTTATGGCGCATGGCCTGGTTTTGCACGTACTCGGACACTGCCGTGTACGTCAGGTCATCCTCCTTCCTGCCGCCCATGACGGTGATCATTGCGCTCGAGCTCTCTGGTAGCGCCATGAGGAGGATCATGGCTTGCATGTTTTTGTCAGGGTCCCAGCTCATCTGGCGAGCCTCGCCAAGGAGTCCTTCAAACTCCTGTAGGAATTCGGGGATTGATTCGCCCTCATTTACCCGCATGCTTATCAGCCATTGTAGGATGAATAAATTGTTCGCAAGGGAGGTGGATTGGTGCATACACTTGAGCTTGTCATAAGCTTTGGAAGCCAGCGTGTACCCGGCTATGATGGGAACATACTTCTTAGCAATCGCATTGCTGAGGAAAAACATGACAATATCATTCTGTTCCATCCATGCCTCGTGCTCCGGTGAGTCCACTGTAGGAACCTGCTCCTCTCCCTTCAGTAGGTTGATGAAGCCGCGCACATTCATTGCCGATTCAAGTTGCCATCTCCAGAGCAGAAAGTCATTCCCCTCAAAGACCGGGATTGCTCCCAAAGATCCAAGACCTTGCGGTAGTGTAATAGCACTCACTGTTGCTCCAGTAGTCTAATTTGTGATAGCCATTGTTGAGTTTGAATACTACCCTGCCGTAGCCCCTGTTGTGCTTGAGGACTGTCCTACGGCACCCCCCATCGCTCGTGATGGGCTAGCCATTTTGGCTGCCCTTTTCTGCAATCTGCGTCTCTGCTAACTTGAGGCCGATGTAGGCTGATGTTAGCTTATGTCAGCTATCGATTAAAGGTGCAGTTCCGTTGCTTACCCCTCCAGCCGATGTTTGCCTGCAAACAGAGAAGAAAAATCGCACGAGCACACTCAGGGTCTTGCCTCCAATGGCAGAGCGTGTCCTGGTTGGGACCAAAGGGCCGTGCCTCCAAGGGCACAGCTTGTCCTTGGTCCCTGTGTGCTAGGTGCAAGTTCAGCCATTGCGGCTGATGAAGCAGACGGAGCTGATGGAGCTTATGGAGCTGATGTACGCACCTGGAGAGAGAGTACCAGAGTTGAGCAAAGCGTGCCTTATAACTGGTCAGTGTGGGCCCACAACCCTTTGTCAACCGGCCTGAGGCAAACGGACTAGAAAACAGGGCCGACACAATAGCACCTGCTGTCCGCTCCTAGCATTTCAGCTAGGAGAAGATATCACCCTCAAGACCACGGTTCCACACTGAGCAGTTCTTAGGCAATCACGTGCTAGCAACTGTGTCCACTTTCGTGTAATGTGCTAGTCAAAGACTAACTCCTGGGGCTTAGACCAACCAGTGTCTTCTTTATATTGTTCCTTAGTTGGATAACTCTGTGAGGAGCATCTAAGGCCAGATTGTGTGGTTAGAATGAGGAATGAGCCTGGTACATACAGTCCTAGGCCTGGCTTCTAAGGTGTGTGGGTAGTGGCACTTTTTGGGTGGTCACTCCATACCACCTCACTAGTCCGCCAATTGGCGCATCCACTGACCGCCGAGTGGCGCACTCTCCTCATGCATGGAGAAATGTCTAAGAAGCTTCCCCTGTGCAGGATTGTCAAAAATAATTCCTGCGCACATCAAGGCTCGATCGCAGGACCTCTTATTCCTAAGTCAAACATGCTATCCGTTGCGCTACAATTCTGGTGTCTCGCTTGGACTTGTACCACGAACAAGGTTTGGAGGACATACTCCAAGGGAGCAGTGCATGCCCAACCTGTCCGTCAAGCCATAGCAGTGGCCATGGGGCATAGAATACAACAAGAATGACGGTATACTGCACCCACGCACTAAGCATATCGCCATCGCGCATCACTTCCTGCTAGAAGCAGTTGAAGCAGCGGTTGTTCAGGTGTGCCCCATTGCGGGCGACGCTCCGTTGGCAGACTTCCTCACCAAAGCTCTTCCTTCCTCAAACCTTACCTTTCAACTCCACCAACTTGGTTGCATGCCTATGGCACTCACATCCAAGGGGGCGTGTTAATCCATGTACATATCCTGCCTTTGTGTGGATGTGAGTGCACAGGGCATGCCGACCATGAGACTGGAGACGACGCATGATGAGCTCATGTTACACACGCATCAAACGCAACACCCTTTATATGATGCAGCTCGTGACTCACATGCCTCAGCTCCAGCTCAGTCGCATGCCCATGCTCCATTCGTTGACATGGGCACTTGGTGTTACCAAACCTACATTAGGCTTAGACCCTGTAGGGATATACTTGATGAGTTTGCAAAGAGACCTAGAGCAGTCCTTGGTTCTTGCATGACGTAGGCTAGAAAAGTCCGTGTGGGTAGATGACCAAGAAATCGGTCATTCTCTCTCCCCCCCTCCCTTCCCCCCGCCCCCTCCCCCTCGCCCCCTCGCCCCCTCCCCCTCGCCCCCTCCACCTCGCCCCCTCACCCTCGCCCCCTCCCCC